>OMOU01092454.1:0-12457 GCA_900312585.1 Malacocephalus occidentalis
CATATTCCTAACGATAGTATTACTATTACTGCTACTACAGAGCCGTTGTTCTTAGCAAGCGTGGGCGTGTCTTGTTTTCAAAGGGGGTCCTACCTGGAGAACAGAGGCAGTGGACCGGATGGGCTGAAACAGGAGTGGTACACCAAATACTTCTCCTTTTGATGGACACACACACACACGCGCAGAAACACACACACACACACACACACACACACACACACACACGTCCCAACCGTCCAATCATATTCAGTTCATTGCTTGTAAACACACGAGGGCCTTACACTATGAAGACAGCACACGGTGGGGACGATCTTCCAACAGCGGCCATGACAAGCCGGCATCACCGAGGAGTTGACTCAGGTTTCCCCCCCCGCGGTTCAGCCATGAGCACAAACAACAAAGCCAACTGAATAAAGAGAGACGGACAGAAGCCTACCTGTACACCACAGCGGGTGGATTGTTGATTGTATCACTTCAGAAGCTCTGATCATTTTTGAAAATTACAAACTGAGAATGTGAAATTGTAATTACTCCACAATCTTTTTTTGAATTTTATTAAAAAAAGACAAGAAATGTTTTGATGCTGCCAAGTCCAGAGAGCGCAGGTTGAGTGATTGCAGGTTGTAACCAAGTCACTGCCCCTTCAAGCGCGTTACAAACGTACGACACAACACCTTGTGATTTCAGTTAGTTTCTTTGTTTATTAGTGGGCAATAAACATGGGAGACCAATCGATATTTTATTCTACGAAAATAAAAACTGAGTAAAAATGTTATGGATGTAACCGTTCGAATGCAGTGTATAGAGGTGCACAGAGTACTTACGTACGTAATTGTTGAAGCCGGACGAAAATATTTAACGTTAATAGTTATGGTTTTTGTCATGAAATGGCGCTGATCAGTCGATAAAGGCAATTTTGTACATGTTTGAGTTCACTACCTTGCACATTACGAAGCAGGTTGAGTAAGTAACCATTGTGACGTCGGCTCGAGGTTAAAAGTCGAAACACAAATTCAGCATACAGTCGACCCCATGATCCTGCTTTGTATCCAGTGGAAGCCCCTCCCACCTCCATGTAGACACGCCCACAGACACGTGCGCAACACATCAACACCATGATCAACACTCACCACCAGCAGGCTCATACTCCTACATTGCCTCAAAGCTCAACCAAAAAGTGCTTCTCCAGAACATGCCTGACCTCCGAGACACACACACACACACACACACACACACACACACACACACACACACACACACACACACACACACACACACACACACACACACACACACACACACACACACACACACACACACACAATATACATAACACAATGTACATAATAATGAGACAAAATGTGATAAAAAAAAATCAAATGTAATGTTGACTCCAGAAGTATTGATTGACTATTGAGTATTATGTACCCAGAGTATTTAAATATAGCACAGGGAATATGGCATATGTATCCAAAGTAGTTGTTGGTTGAGAAGCCTGAGAAGCCTGCATTTTTCTGGTAGTCTGGAGTCTGGTAGTCCATGCCAGGTGCTCTGGTAACATCTACCAGAAACCACAACAGATATCTCAGCATAACCCTTTCAGATAAGAATATGCCACAAAATAAAATACAGCTTAGAATTCTCACTAATAGTGATATCATATCCCAAATGCAATATATGTCAAAATAATCGCAAAATATTTTTGTGTACCATATTGTTCAGCAGTAGTCCTGCAAGCCTCTAATTAAAGCGATGTGCTTGTAATTGTAATTATGCAGGAATCTTAGAACATAGCTTTTATAAGTCAGACCTCACCGTAGCTCATTATACTGCGGGGGGAAGAGAAAGAGAGAGAGAGTTTCACTCCTCTACAGACAGACGGACATTATGCTGTGCCCACCTCAAAACTAGCCTCTGCTTCAGAAAACACACGTAGCTTCGTCGGACCATACGTACACACGCGCACACACACACACACACAACATGCGGGAAGGAACTATGCCTCATTGTTCAACACTCATAATAAAAGCAACACGCATGCACGCACTTGCGCACACATACACACACCACAGATTTGAGCAGAGATAATGGATGTGGGCCAACACACCATGGGTTACTATAGGACTTTCGAATGTCAGGCATTCCACACAACTTTAAATGGCCAGGCAGCCTCTGCATCATCACATTTTTTATTGTCGCTTCTCTTCAATAAGGAAGACATTTAGGGGAATAACATTTATTTCAACAAGAACATCAGTACAACACCTCACACTGACCACATGAGTCAATGGGCACACAGTCAATGGTTCATCCGTCCCTCTAACACAGACTGTGTACTTGGATTCCCTGTTGCTAACTACCGGCGCGTGCGTTAGTTGTGTTTGGGAGAGGGTGGGATGTGGATTACGGTGGCCGGGTTGCCTCTATACCATCGCATTCTTCCTCTCTGCTCTCTCAATCTCTCTTTCCCGATCCCTTCATTGTTCATTCATTCAATCCACCGTTGCCACGCAATCAGGCTAGCCGCTGTAAAAAAACATGCATGCCCTTTGAACTCAGTTGCATGTGATTAAGAAATGTAGGTATTCATTAATGGATTTATATACACTAGGGAAATGCAATTGGATGAACATATCTGATATCGGCGGTTGGCTTGGAGTCCGTTGCGTCGGTCCGTGCGTTTTTTGTCATTTTATTTTGCTAATGTGTGAATATGAGTCTTTCACAAAACAGAAATGTTACTAAATGACAATCAAGCCATCTTGCTGTCTGAGCCAGGGTTTCGCACAGCTCTCTATGGGGGAAGCCCAGAACTTCAGCTATCCATAATCTAGTCTGATTTGCCTGTTATCGCACATGCCCATGTGGCATGTCTGTGTTTGCCTGCAATGCTTTGTAATGCTGTGCAGGTCTGGTTTGAATCCAACCTCAACCACACATATTGTGAGACATGGCACAACATAACTCTAACCTTACCATACCTATCTGGTTCACGACTAGTGGGGCATAAGCCATTCATAGAGCTCTTCCATGTACAACCCTGCTTTCAACTATATTTATTTTATTCGTGACAAATTCAACATGGTCAATAGCATGCTTGTAGAACTGAGTAACCGAATGTTAAGGATGGATCAGATTCTGTTCACTGCCATTGCCACTATTAAAGTGCAATATGCATGACAATTTGTAGACTTCTTTTTGTAGACCATTCAAGATTTCGTTCTTACCATACTAACAAATACAATGGAGCACCCATTTAGCCCACAGGGGGCACAACATAACACAAGTGGCATTTAGTAATCATGAATCAAACTCGCTCCCAATCGTTTGGGGAAACTTATCTCATCGTCCTCAATTAACGTGCCGCTACAAATTTCTGGAAAAGGGTGGTCGTTGGAGTCAGCAGTGCATGTGGGCTGTGAGTACGTCCGTAACATCGACCAATACACAATCTACTTGGGCCTTGGTTTCACTGCTTCAGTGAGAACCGGTTATTGACGTGATGAGTCAGAGGTCTCTCACGTTCTCATGTAGTCATAGACATGCTGACGGTCCTGTGTTAATAAAAATGTTATTGGTCTTTTTCTTTAAGGTAATCACCATCCATAGCAACCAGCTTTTTGCTGTTGTAGACCTTCTTTAGCAGACGTGTAAAGTGACGTAACCATGTCCCTCTCTAACCTGTGGAAAAGCTAACCGGCTCATAGAAGGTTCACAAGTTGAACCAACTTTGAAATGGCACCAGTGCCAACCCAGAACCAGAACTAGGTTGGCATTGGTGTAAAGGGGGTATGCATGTCTCCTAGAGCAGTGAGTTTTCAACTAACACAGATCTGCACTCCTCTCCAGTTTACTAAATACCCCATCTGAAACTAGCCAGCTATGCCTTACATTTCAAAATGTCTCAAATCAATATGGCATTAAAATAGTTGCTTCGAAATGTATCCCACTAGCTCTGCAACAGGAAAAAGCCAGTAAAAAAATCTGATGTGAATGCAACGCAAATAGAATGCACATTGGACAGGTTAAACTCGGGGTGCAACGGTACACGGTATATCATCACACCGTTCGGTGTGGCTCTTACGGTTCTATATGTGCACTGCAATATTATGTTACACTATCATTTCCCCCTAATTTCCACAATGCTGCAGATTAAACACGTTGTTGACGCGTGTCCAGATAATGAGTGAATGTCCACACAATGCGTATCTTTGGGTGATGGTCCCGTTTATTGCATAAGGGTGATTACAGAGATAAATAGATTACCGTGGTGCATGTGAAGTGATCCAGAGTTATCAGATGTATTATTCCATTGTATTTGCCATGATTATGTTTATGTTTATGCAAAGAACCGTGTACTCTGGCCACCTATGCACAATAATCTTCCTGTTTACTTGTAAAAACAGCTGACTCATATCACCTAAACAGCTGCATACTACCATCTATTGGTCAAAATGTTGTAGTCTATAAACACGCAAAACTATTTACATCCATAACATAAAGTACGAATAAACATGCTAAATGGCTCCTACAGGTGATGTGTTCTTCTGTTTTATCTCTCTCTCTCTCTCTCTCTCTCGATATAGATATATATATATATATATATATATATATATAAATAAAAAAAGGTACCGAAACCGCAACGTTACCATGGCCCAAAAGCCGTGATACATGCCGAACCGTGGGCCAATTGTACCGTTGCATCCCTAGGTTAAACTGACTTTCGGTGTGTGTACATTGGTGGAGAACTATTGCATATGTTTTATTGGGAACATACAAAATGAGTACAGCAGTACTCATTGAGATGTGGAACCGTGTATGCTAGCTATGCTATGACCTTGTCTGGGTATTCCTTCTTCTCGATCACTACAGTCACAGCATCACAGCAGACACTATACTTCCATGCAGACTGGGGAAGGGAACTTTATTTAAACATAACGGTAGTCGCATGAACTATTCGATTTTGTATTAAAAAAATTACTATTCGAATGTCGGCTATCAGTATCGCTATTGGCCAAATTGTTATTTGAAACATCGTATAGGTATCGGCCACAAATTTCAGAATCAGTGCATCTCTATCATGATATCAATATAATATTGTTACACAGTAATGGCCAGCCTACAATGTATTGTATTCACAACTGCACCTTCCAGAACGAATTAGGTAGGTAGGTAGGTAGGTAGGTAGGTAGGTAGGTAGGTAGGTAGACGGGTTGGCATATTTTATTATTTTACTTTTTTGGAGTGGTTTGTTGGGCCCCCACTATTTCCACAAACTGCATTATGTTAACATTGAAATCAGACATAATACTGAATTAAACCTGGAAGTAATTTGGCCATAATACTAAAATCAAGGTCTAATGGGCAGCTGCAGTCATCGTGTGAGTGAGGGAACAGCCCAGTACAGGCCGGCAAGGGATTTCAGAGTGATCTGACAGGAGAGACAGAGAGAGAGACATGGACAGAGAAAGCACTAAGAGTACTTTCAGCAATTGTTCATCTTCCATTACAGTCATCAATTAGCTACATATAAAACGGCCTGCTAGGGAAAAAGCTCATATAATAACAATAGCTTCCCAATACCTACAAATCTCTAACTCTCAATATTATTACAATATGAAAACCAATGAAACCAATGGAACCATATATATATATATATATATATGGATCATATATGGTAAGTGTATACTACATAATAATATATGCGATTCATATTCAAACGGTACTTATAGTAGTTATTAGTTCTATCACACTAGATGAATGAAGTTTCATGCAAGTCCTACCTACCTATCATTAAACTAACTGTAAATAATTGACCACATATTTATTGCCAAGGCAAAGTCACACGAGTAGACGCAATTATATTCAACGATACCACACAAACTGTTCGGCTGGGTTATATATTGTAGTTGGACAGGTTCCAGCGTGGGTGCATGCATGCGTGTGTTGGTGGTGGGTGGATGGTAGATCGGTAGATATGGAGACAATCAAGCTTGCTTGCATAACGTTGCCACTACTGCGCTGTGACACAGCCGCCCCACCTCTAGCTGTGTCGAGCAAAGTCACAGTGAGCAGCAGCAGCAGCAGCAGCTACCCTCCTCGTACACCCTGGCTATGATGCGTGCTGTGAGATCACTCATCCAAAATCACCGACATTTTACTGCCTCCATAAGCCAAAAATACAGTGAGAAACAGGTCACAAACTGTAACCTACATGCGTCCATGGGCATTGTGGAGTAACCAGGAACCTTTTATATAACATTGACTCACCGTTAGTTGACTGTTTTAGACAGTTTATCGGGAGCCTCCGAGTGTTGCTGTCACCACAATGATCCGCCCACCCGTTAAGTGCACTTCGGTGACCGCAGAGTGAGACTCCGCCCATGTACCATTTGCTCCAACCAGAGTGCTCGAAATGGGACGGATGTTGGTTTTGTCCAATGATAATGGAGTTTCTATATGAATGACAGGGTATTTGCCCAAGTACTGCTCCCCGATTGAAAACAGATCCGCCTTTATCAGCTCCAGCGTACCAGAGCAGACGTTCGTCGTCACTGCTGCACTTTTGACAGGCAACCGGCGGATACAATGATAAACTCCGACTCCTTTTACGGGACAATGCGGGTCCAATCGCCAGAGGGAACGAGCGCTCAATACGGCGACGGCCCAGGAAGACGTTTCCCTACTGTCGGACATCACTGGAATGTTCCATGTCATACGGATGACAGAAAGGGTTCTTGACTACAAAAAACGGGAAACGAGCAACATGTGTCGACTGTATTTTCATCTGTAGTAAATCCAATAGTCAATTTCCTTTCCATGCCGTTGTCTACGCGGTTATTTTAATGTATAATAATTTATTTGATACTGAATAGCCTATTCATTTGTAAATGGTTACGCGCATATTTAACATGTATTACATTGGAATTTGTTTCATTCACGGTTCACCAAATTACATGGTTGGTGTGTTGATTTAAACCTACGGCGGAATGTATAAATAATGATTTCAAAGGCCAAAATGCAAACTGGCGCACCAGTATCCCAGTGTTACTCCGATTGTAACTATCGCGCATATGTTCTACATTTCAGTGAATTCTGAAATACAAAGCTAAAAAAGAACGAATCAACAGGCTTAGTATTGCTGAATGGGAGCATTTTTTTAGTTGACATTGCCATCTTGTGGCCAGATCGTAAAGGTTCGTAGTGTCATGTAGGAGTACGCTACTGTGATCAAACGTGCGTGGAAGCATAGGTTATATTTCTTGTATGGTACGCCTTATGGGCTTGTCCCATGCGCACACTCATCCACTGAAAATGTCACAATGTACCTGGGGCCCACCCACATTCCTACGTCCCCGTGTGTATGTAAGGCCGGGTCGGCCACTCTTCATTACTTGGAATGGAAAACACCTGATTTAGTAGATTACTTTATCGATCAAGATTGGTGACGGCACATGCCACACACCACAACAACCCTTTCAATATCTGATATCGGCGGTGTATTTTCACAAGTGTGCTTCCCTTGCTTGGGTCTGAGCACACCACAGGTTTCTTCAATTCGCTGAGGGCAAAGGTACGCACATCATGGCTGCACATAGTGCTGTGGTTATGAATGAAATCACTACTACCCTCTCCCACTCTCTGTCCTATGGTTGTGATGTGGCGATTGTTCAAAGTAGCATAGCCCGGGTCTTCTACGATGGCATTCCCGCGTGCTTCATGAGCGGACTAGGGATGTACGCAGAGTCGATCCGGTGACTGTACCTGTCCCATCGGCATCTCCATGCCCTCCCCCTGGCCGGTTGGGTGGGGGATGGCTGGGCAGGTGGCGCTGCTCTTAATTCGGTCCCACTCACTAGCCTCAATCCTATGGCTGTGACGTAGTGATTGAGCAATATAGTATAGCCCGGGTCTCGCCATTGTCTTGACGGCATTCCCACGTGCTCCATGACTGGGCTGGAGGCGTACATGCCTCGGTGACTTCGAGTACGTGTCCCCTCTTTATTCAAAGAAATAAAGTAAACCTCTTCCACCTTCAGTTCGATGGCTGCGGTGTGGCGATTGAGCGCTATGGTTTGTCCTGGGTTCTGCCATCTCTTTGGCGGCGTTCCTGTGTGCCTTATGAGCAAATTGGGGACGTACGCGTAGTCTCCTCTGTTACTTGGGGTACCTGTCCCCTAACCTCTCACTCTGTCCCCTAACCTCCCACTCTCTCCCCATGCCCCCATGCCCCTTTCATGTTAGCAGTGGTGGCATGAACGGGTGAGCGGCGCTGTTCTCAGCTCTGTGCCTCCTGTTACGTGCTACGGACCCACAGGCATATGCCGGCAGGTCCCTGAGCGCGGACCCCTTTTTCACCCTTCCGAGATCGGGCCCCCTTTGTTCACCCTCGATGTGTGGGCAGTTGCGGGATGGAGAGGTGCGTCACGGCGACTCCCACCTTCAGTGTGATGGCTGCAGTGTGGCAGTTAAGCAACATGCTTTTAACCCGGGTACACTGGTCATCTCGGTGACTTCGGCCCTCTCCCACCTGCCGCCTGATGGCTGCGGTGTGGAGATTGAGCAAAATGTTTTGGCCCAGGTTCCGTCACTGTCACTGTCCCTTCATCTGGTTTTCAGCTCATTTTGCAAATCAATTATCTCCACATCAACTCCACTTGACCGCGACAATAAAAGACGGGGGGTTGTCCGTCCGGTAATTATTATTAATTATTATTATATCAATGGGAATTAATGGGTTTGAAACAAACATTGTGCATGACGTCTTACTCACCAAAACGTTGGTTAAACTCTTGCCATCAATACCATCAGTACTCTTCTCTTATCACATTGGTCACTTTGCTACATTGAAAAATATACAACTGCGGCACTTTCAAAACTAAACATGTATCGGGCACAATGTATAAATAATATATAATTGCGGTATGCGAGGGGGCGTGGTTGACACAGCTATAGAGGATGAGTAGAATTAGCCTGATCATATTTATTTGACACCTGTTTACTCCTGGGTCTGGCAGATCAGGCGCATCGCCATGATGACCGGCACTTCTGCCACCGTCTCACCACCTTTGGTCTCCATATCGGGATCACTGTTTGGGTGCCAATTTAGCAAAGACTATTTTGCCACAAAGCCACATTCCGTGGCTCAATTGGGTTCTTGACTGGGAAGGAGAGTCGGCAGTCGGGACAATGCGGAACAGTCTTTAATTATGAATTAGGCTTGCCCATTGGCTTCATAAGGAAAATCATAACATTGTTTTTAGTCGGAGTCTTGGGTTATGGAGTCGGTGCCTGATCTTCCTGCTCCATCTGTACCCAGTCTCCTACTGTGAGTAAACAGGTCTCAAATAAATATGATCAGGCTAATTATACTCATCTGCTACGGCTGCGTCAATCGGATGCATTTTGCTGCTATGCTCCCCTTGTTTCAGCCCCCTCACATACCACAATGATATAATAATATATTACATAAATTAATATACATTTGTGTTTGCATTTTTCTATTATTTTCGGGAGCTACGGGGAAAGTCTCAAAGATCGACCAGTCGATCGTGATCGACGGGTTGGTGACCGCCTCTGTAGACCTTCATAAGTCTCATTGACCTTTCGTGGAAACTCGTCTTGCAGATATCAGTCCAAACGGTAGGTGGAGGAATCGTACTGTCCAAACACAGTTGAATGTTGTCAACTTGGATGACTCTTCTGTGAGCTTTATAGCCCAATAGCCTGATGGAGCATCCATGACGCTGATGTAACAGGCTCCTGCCAACTTGGATGTGATATCGTTGAGAGTAGGTAAAGTTTAGTGCGGTTGCTTGATAGTAGAGACACACTCTTAAACTGCCGGTGCATAGCTTTCCTGCTTCTACCATCAGACCCATTCAGTTGACTTTCACTATGATCTGTTGCTCTTCCATGTTCTGTAGGTCCTCCACCCTCGGTAGGCGGACCACTGGCATTGCGTTGGGGTCAGTGTGGATTGTGCACTCATCAGGAAACTGTAGGTCCTGTGAAGACATCTGCAAACTCATCCATGATTGGTACCTCTGATGTGCCAGATATGGACAGTATGAGCTTGATGATTCCAGGCATGCATTTAATCTGAGTACTGGGGGTGCTTGTGTATCGAAAACGTGGACCTTCAGCATTAATTGAATGTCGTTGTACTGGCATTTCAGGTTACATTTGCCTCGGACGACTAGTCAATCTCACCATAGCCATACAGTGGACGAGTTGAGAGTTGCATTGTGTGCTTTATTCCCAATCTTCCCCCGTGTGGAAATTACATTCACTGAGGACCCAGTGTCCAGTTTGAAACTAACTGGACCTTCCTTGTGTCAATGCATCAATAAACAAGTCTTTGTTGTCTGCATTTTTATCTGACTAATTTTCATTTCCTGCATCATTCATCTACTCTCTTTACTTGCCTGGAGCAACACAGCTTTTGTGAAGTGATTCCATTTAATTATAATTAGCGGACGGACAACCCCCGTCTTTATTGTCGCGGTCACACCATGCATGTACACCCGTACACGGCAGCCCTCCCAGTCCACCCCACGCACACAGAAGAAGAGACTACAACTTCCAAGAAAAAGAAAGCTTTTAACAGACAATACCTGGAGTTCTACTTGAAATATGGATTTATCGCAACAGGTGATTCCCACAGACCAAGCCCGCTCTGCATAATATGCGGCGACCGGCTCTCTAATGAGGCAATGAAGCCTTCAAAACTGCTTTGCCACTTCGACCAAGCACCCTGGATTAAAAGACAAGCCCCCGGAGTATTTTGAAAGAAAAAAACAGGAACACGAAGGACAGAAGAAATTACTGGCGGCCACAACATCAATAAATGCGAATGCACTGAGAGCATCATACTTGGTGGCTAACCGTATTGCTAAGGCGAAAAAGCCATTCATTGTTGGTGAAGAATTGATCTTGCCCTCCACGAAAGACATTTGCCTTGAACTTCTAGGAGAGGCTGCTGTTAAAAAGATAGCACAGGTGCCTCTGTCGGCTAACTCGGCGCATTGAGGAAATAGCTGAAGATATTGAGAAACAATTGTTGGAGAGAGAGTTCACATTTATTATTATATTCGCAATATAAACAATCTACATACCCCCCTGGTCCGCGGTAAAATTGTCAAGCGTTGACTGGTCCGCGGTGTTAAAAAGGTTGGGGACCACTGATCTAAGGGACCTAGCAGGCACATATGTCATAACCATGTCAGGGAGACCTAGCGATGTCCATCTCTTCAACGTCACAAGGGAACATGTGACATCTAGTAGCTGAAAGTTTTGTGTTTTGTCACTCATTTTCTGCAGGAAATGTTGTGTTTTTTATCAAAATAAATAAAGAAGAGTTACTTGTTGAGTTGTTGCCATGGTCCTAGTAAGAGACACGTGAGCAGTTAGGCTAGGATGTGTGTATAGAATATAGCTCCTGTTGTGAATATTTTCATACCTGACTCTGGCTGGTTGTTACATTGGTGTCAGAAGTAACGGACAGAATACTCCTGTCCTGTCAGAACCAGCCCGGCATGGTCAGTGGATGAGCTGTTATTCACTCATGGACTATGCGGTCGGCACACGTGTGAAGAAGGAAGAAGGGAATGACGAACAAGACGGGGCAGGCGGCTGGTCAGAAGACATTTGCAAGAGTTTTGCACGTGGCAGAATGTCGTCTCAGCCGTCGTTTTGGTGCCGGTCCTCCAATCCAGAGCGACGCACCGGTCGAACCACAGGAGGTAAGCCGACATGGCGGCACCAAATGCCCAGCTGCACCAGTGAAAACTCGGGCAGATTGGACTGGGAGGCTTTCCATGTCCAATTTGAACTGTTGTCTATGGCAGAAGAGTGGTCGAGGGAGACTAAGGCTCTACAGCGGGCATTATGCCTCACGGAGGATGCTCTGTCCTGCCTCCTGCTTCTCACCCCGGAAGACAGGCATAATTATGATGCCTTAGTAGGAGCTCTACAGAGACGGTTTGGCCATTGTCTCCAGCCAGAGCTCCTACGATATGAACTCAATAACCGAGGCAGAGGATCGGGTGAGCCGCTGAGACTGTTGGCCAATGACATTGAGAGCCTGATGCGGTGGGCATATGCACACATGCCCACGGAACCAATTAATCAGAGCCCTTCTACCCACGGAGCTACGTGTCCAGGTGCAGCTGCAGCACCCCCCGACCTTACAGATGGCATTAGAGATGGCTGTGGAGAGAGAGAACGTGTGGGGCATGGCTGTGGGAAGCCGTTAGAGAGAGAGCCCCTATGCAGTGAGAGCTGCAGTAGGGAGAGGAAGAAAGGCCCGCCTGGGTAACGGAAGTGACGGAGCTGCTATGGGCAGTGTCGCTGCACACCTCACGCCGGCCGCAACAGGGCTTTGCTGGGGGTGTGGCCAGCCCGGGCATTTGGCCAGAGATTGCCCCAAATCACGCCCGGCTCAGGGAAACGGCTT
>OMOU01092457.1:0-10937 GCA_900312585.1 Malacocephalus occidentalis
ACTAAATATTGTTTTAATTGTTAGTAATGGTGTTAGTAATGAGGTACAAACAATGTTTAATAGGATTTTTTGGGTTCTGACAATTTTTGGATAATTAAATATGCACCGGGTCACATTGACCCACGAACATTTTTGTTGTACCTAAAAAACGAACATAACAGGAGGGTTAAATATAACAGTATTTAAAGGACATGGCATACATCATATGCCTATGGCAACCTTAATTCACACTGCAGTGTCTTACTTCAGTTCTAGAAGTTCAACTATCTGTAGTGTAGGTGCAAGAGAAGGCTTTTCTGACTTCATGTCCACGTGTTATTTTGTTTAGTTTAAAAAGCGGGTATAACTTATAATAAGTATTACAATTTCAAAAAGTATTAATCTGATTTAATAACGGGGCACCACCCTGAAATCATGGACCAATAACTGGGCAGTGGATTAAGTTTAATAAAATATACTAAGCCATTAACTATTTCCATATCGATAGCAAGTAAAGGATTCTGAGGTTTTTTTTTTCGGAGTCTGGTTTCAACACAACATTCAAGCAAAAAACACAAATAACTAAAGTTGTTTATTAGATTCATATTGGCAAATGGCATAATGTAAATATTCCCGAAATGCAATAAGGAGAGAGAGAGAGAGAACAAGATGGCCACCAGTGGAGCACAGAGACACCGGTTGGGGGCGCGGTCTAACCAAGATGGCGGCTCGGGAGATTAAAGGGACAAGGGAATTACTAAAAATTACTTAATCAACTCGGCGGCTCTGTGGAGGCCTGGCGCAAAAAGGATGACTATTCGGGGCCCCAAAATGGCAGTGGTTGAGGCCACATGAATATAGGAAGGTAGTTCTAACAAAGGAGTCTACATGATCAGTGAGGAACTAAGCGGGAGGATTTTAATCACTCATTTCTAACACCAACATCAAAATAGTAAAAGAGATGTATGCACTTTGTTAGTAAAGAGAGAACCAAAAGAGAGGGGCATGAACAGAGCTAACAATTGACGTGAATCCTTTCGGATCAATACATAAGGGAAGGAGGCAAAACGTTTTTACATTATCGTCCGACAATACTATGCCCAGATATCTACCTCGCTGGAGAGTGTGTAATAATCGTGAGGTGGCTCCTTCTTTCCCAAAGAAGCTTCGAGTTTGGTGGGGTGGTCCCGTGGTCAGCCTTTCCGAAGGTGGTAGGTTATTTTCCTGCGTCGAGTTGCGTGTGAATGGAGTGTTGAGGGTCCTGAGGTCCGTGGGTTGGTGGTGAGGCTGGTAAGCGTCCTTGTGGCACTCCCCTTAGTGGGGAAGAAGACAGCAGCGGCCCGTCGTTTAAAGGGGTATCGGTCGCCCTTTATCCTCTCAAAGCAACTGCGTGGTTCGCTGGCCAGGATCTGCCCCCAATTCACTCGACCAATGAGCTGAAGTAACATTGATGGGCGGACTTTTGAGCCACGCCCCTTTTCTCCTGTTCTTAGTATAGGTGGTACTCTAGCCGTTGAGCGGAGTGCCCAAGCTGGTGCATGGGGTCTGACTAATGTTTGGAGGTAGGTAGAGGCAGTTCCGCTGACAGACTTGTAGGCCAGTACCAATGTCTTCAATCCAATGCGAGCATTTACCGGGAGCCAGTGGAGGTCACGGAAGGGGGGGGGGGTTTACATGGGAGAATTGTGGTAAGTTGAGCACCATGCGCGCCGCTGCGTTCTGGATGCGTTGTAAGAGTTTGATTGCGGAGTCAGGGAGTTCAGCCAGGAGAGAGTAGCAGTAGTTGAGGCGAGTCATGACGAGCGATTGGACCAAGATCTGTGCTGATTCACGTGTGAGGAAGGACAGAGAGCAATTCAACAAGATCGGGCCACAGAGGTGATGTTGGTGTTGCAGCACAGCTGGTCGTCCAGTACCATGCCAAGGTTCCTTGCAGTTGGTAAAGGGGAGACTTTGATGTCCTTAATGCCGAGTCCTTAAGTCCATCTGACTTCTTGACTATTGTATATTATACGGCCTGTTATTATTGGTATTATTGGAGTTTTTTTGGGAAGGTTTGTGAGAAAAGTGATGTTGAGGCACCGGCGGGAAAAAGGAAAGACCTATGCAAACATTTTACAATTCATTTCAGGTGAGTTCTTTCATCTTTTTTAATGAATGTACACAGACGTACGTGACAAAGGACATGCCAATATTGGGACAGAGCTCTGAAATATGGGGTGTGACCAAATGTATTATGGTGCCACCAAATGCAAACATTTGTGGTACCAGTGACACCAGTGCAGAACATTTTGAGCCCGGAGTCTATTTAGCCACCAGCCAGCAATTATGGAACACCTTGAGTGAGATGTTGATGAGGAGGTTGTCTGTACATGTTGTTCCCCCCCCTGCCTTCTGATAATATCAGTACTACACACGCCATTATTCACTTATCTGAACAACGGCTGTCCTTCTATTGCGCCCCTTCTCCTCCAGCCCACGTTGGCTTCTGGACTACTCTTTAGAGCACTCTGACCTATTCTGCGCTCTAAATGTCACAGCAGAGGTAAAGGTCAGGTAAAGGTTTAGTGCCCAAGGTGTTTACAATAGAACAAGCGCATATGTATTTACTGTACATACGGGCACAGCTGTCTGTTCAGCTACAACTGCTTTCTTTTGAGGAAGTGGGCATGTGGAGAACACAGTGCTAAAAGACATTTTATACTTTCAATGATGGTGCCCTTCTACAACGCCATCATCGAGTCCATCCTCACCTTCTCCATCACCATCTGGTACGCTGCTGCCACTGCAGAGGACAAGGGCAGACTGCAGCCTGTCATTGGCTCTGCTGAGAAGGTGATTGGCTATCTCTCCAGGACCTACTCGCCTCCGGGACCTTGAGGCGACAGGTACGATTGTGGTCAACCCCTCCCACCGCCGACATCTTTTGAGTCTCTCCTGCCTCTGGCAGGTGGTTGCGGTCCACCAGGACCCAAATCTCATGCCACAACAGCTTCCTCCCCAAGGCAACTGGACTTATTAACAAGACCCCCA
Source organism: Malacocephalus occidentalis (assembly GCA_900312585.1). NCBI lineage: Eukaryota > Metazoa > Chordata > Actinopteri > Gadiformes > Macrouridae > Malacocephalus > Malacocephalus occidentalis. The sequence continues at coordinate 3,013 of OMOU01092457.1, forward strand.
CTGATCCCCACTGATTCCCACCACTATGGACACTACACTACATGTTATATTAATGTTTAACCCCTCTGACTCCCACCCCCTGACTCCCCAGCTAGGAACCTTGAGCGCTATTTAGGAGAACTGCCAGAGATAAGGGAATTGTGAATATGGCCCCAGGTCGAAGGTAGTTGATTGTCAGAGGGATTGTAACATCCTGCCAGTACCTCCGCCTCATTCTTAAGCCGTGAATTACATTAGATTAAATTACTGACTTTTAAAAGAAGGTAAATATATTTTTTTCAAATGAACGTGCAACAAAATGGTTTAATTCAACAGATGTTAAAATGGGTTAAAACTGTCTTCTGCCAGCCCAGCAGGGCTGTTTGATCAGCTGTGGGATTTCTCCATCGATTAATCTACATTCCCATGCAGGCCAGAGCAGCAGGGTCCTAATTTGAATGGATTTCTCCTGTGCATTGATTTGCTCAGGTGATAGAGGATGACGTGTGTGTGTGTGTGTGTGTGTGTTGAATGCCATTTGATTTTGTTGAGCGCTCTTTTGCAAACACCTTTTCTGTGTTCATCCTTTAAAAGAGTGGAAAGCCACCGTTTGTTTAGGATTTTATATGCATAGACTCTCTCTCTGTCTCTGTCTCTCTCTCTCTCATGAAACAAGGACCTCTGCAAACACTGATTAAATGTTTCCTCTGACTGCCCTTGCTCCTTGGATGCAGGATAGAAAACGTCCACACACGTGGTTAAGGTGAAGATTTTCTGTCCCAACTGAGAAAAGATGAGCAGTTTATAACGCTCCCAGGAAACCAGTGCAGATTATCCCTCAGTTCAGCAAGGAAGACGGGGGGTTGATTTTGTTTTAGGACTGACAGAATTGCTCCCATTTTCCTCCCAGCTCCGGATCATCTTGAGAGTTGGGAGAGCAGCAGCACAGTGAAGTTAAGGTGTTGTTTGCGCGTTCTGCTGACCTCCGACTCCCACGATCTCCTCTGTGCTTCAGATGTACTAATCCCGCCATTGGCTGTTTTTGTGGAAGAGCGAGAGGGGTGTGTGTGTGTGTGTGTGTTTGGGAGAGGGAGAGCTTATGACCGCTGGACATGACTTCTCACAGCCTGCTGGCCCCGGCCCCCTGTGATGTGCCCTCTTATCTGCTCCAGATCTCCTTTCATCTGGGCTGAAGACCTGCGAGTGTTTCTCTCAGACACACACACACTCTCTTCATTCCAGACCTCCCTCCATCAACCACCTCTATCTGTGACTCCCAGATGAGCATGTCTCACCTGCGAGTGATAACAGATGCCCATTCTTCTTTCCCCCCACACAATGTCACGGATCAGCCTTCTTTGTTCTGTCTAAGCAATACTTGTGGTTAGGGCTGAACAATTGTTCCAATTGTTATCAAAATTGCAATCTGGCCAAGTGCAATATCTAAATCACAGTAGCTGCTCTGTTAATATATAATATAATATATATAACACAAGTACTTTATTGCTGCAGAGATGCCCTAGTCCACTATTGTTTTTTGCTCCACATGTGAGACATCATGTTTGTTTGGTACAGACCCCAACAAATGTCACCTCATGACTTTTAGCCGATCGTTCAGCCCTACTCGTGGCAGCTCTGTACTTCATAAAATGTATATATACCATCTGGGTTTCAACCACAGACTAATACATTAGCGGATGGAGCCAAGCCTCAATATTGTTTGCTGAGACATTGAGATCCTGATATGTGTGTGTAGTATGAGACACAACATTGAGCATGCACAACAAAGGGAGATGTGTAATCATTTTCATCTTCTTAGATCTTAACTTGGAGAGGGGGTCTATTCATAAAAATAGTTGAAGAACCACTGAACTCGACCAGAAGTTAGTTCTGGTGTCACCCAAGTCTCCTGGAACAGAGAAGCACGTGTGTAACACACACACACACGCAGGCGTTCGCTGCCGCCACGATCTGCGTTGCATTCCACCCCATTCCATTCAGTGCTGTTCCATTCCATTCCAGGTGGATGACCGGTGTGTTCCAGAGCTGCCCTCTTGCTCAACCCTGACCTGCTTCCAACGTAAACAATAGAACCTCACCTCTCACCTCCGGGCTTCACTTGATTATCTGCCTCTGTGGAATCATTTCTCGCTCTCTCTCTCGCTTTCTCTCTCTCTCTGTCTGTCTGTCTGTCTCACTCACACCACCAAACCTAACCCTAAAAAATGTATTCCCCAGCAGCCAGAACACCCTCACTTCTTCCCCCCGCCCCTCATGCTCTATCCCTGACCTTTGATTCTAGTCATTAGAGCCATTGGCATTTCAAAGACAACAGCAGATTGAGTAGTTGTGACCTCTGTGTACCTTCACTCCATGGTTGTCAAGTCATCCTGCACAAGCACAAGACGGGGACAGGAACTGTAACACACGTTTTGAAGGTGGCGCCATTGAAATGGCTAGGAGTCTAGGCTATTGCTGTACAAGAGACATCCAGTTGTCTTGGACACTACAGTTACATTCTTGTTTGAGTTTTCCAAGGATTAAATGGAGAATCCAATAGTGGCCATTTGTCTGATTACAGCTGATGAATGGGCTCCTGTTTTACGGCCTCCTCTCATGTTTGGAAAGATTTCATTTTTTCTACTCATCCTTTACAGTTTTAGTTTTTGTCTGGCTTTTCACGTGGCTTTTCACTTTTGTTCTTGAAGTTACCTCAGATTGCCAAGATTTTCTTCACACCTTATTTCACACAAAACTAAACGGTATGACAGTCTCAACAAGGACAGACATGCATGGTCCCTTAAGTAAGTGTGTGTGTGTGAGTGTCCTTCCAATCATTTACTTGATGATAGCGGTGTTTTTTCACATGTTTAACTGAATACTATTCCATTTCATTCCACATATGCTCTACATGCCCTGTCAACGTGCTGGCTGCCATACATTGTCCAAACCCTTTACTTAAGCCCACCGTTTGGGGGTTATATGTACACCAAAAGACCTGATTCACTCAGAGTCCAGACTGGGATCCTTCTCTGTGGGTTCCTTATTGTAGGGCACCATGTCATGATGCTGGAAAAACTCAAAGCTCTACTTGAGCGGTGTTTGGCTCAAGGTGCATCTTAGCTTAGCGTGGCATGATGGTGTGTTTATCCCAAAAAGTAATAAAAAGTAAAAGCTGCATCCGACTCATCTCTAAACTGTAGAGATTATGAATGCACTCCTCACCTTTTACCTTGGTTAAAGCGTTGTTAAGCTTGCCAACTGTGAATGTTGCCAAGCTGTAATGATTCCTCCATCATTACCACACCAACCCTCCTCTTCCTCCATCTATAGCCACATCCACCCCCTGATTTTCCTCTACCTATAGACATATCCAAACACCCACCCCTCTGTTCCTCCACCTATAGTCACATCCAACCTCCAAACACCCACTCCTCTCCTCCTCCACCTATAGCCACATCCAACCTCCAAACACCCACCCCTCTCCTCCTCCACCTATAACCACATCCAACCTCCAGAGGTTTCCATCGGCATGGTTCCATTCCATCCTCGGTTGGGCCAGCGTTCACAGTCCAACTGGAGTCAACTATCCACAGAGAGGGAATGGCTCCGTGGTTATGGAGCCATAACACGGTGGTGGTGCTGTGTAAATAATCTTTCTCTCTGCACAGAAATACTTCCAGCTGTTACACAATGTTCCTCATTTTCAGTGATTTTCCCCTCCTTTCTTCTTCCCTCTTTTCTATTGCATGTGAGCCCGACTGAAACATACACACAATCAATGTTTTCAATCATTTTAGTTTCCTCCGTTTATTCCTCTTTTCAAGAAAAATCTTTGTTTTCCATTTTGCACTATGTCTAGATTAGCATATTTCTGTGATTGGTATCACGGTGCAAAGTTGAAACAAATGGCCTGTATCAAAGACTGCACTAGAAATTCAGATCAAAATATACAATACAACCTCAAAATCGTTTCATCATTCAGCCCATTGGAAGCATTCCATTGGCATGGTCAAACATTGCTCCAACAATTATATATAAATGCCATGTGGCTGGCTTACATTGTGATGAATAAAAGCGAACGGAAATGTGAGATTGATATATGCATGATACGGCATGCTTTTAAATGTTAATGCAGTAACAAGTTTGGGTCCTTGTGTGGCTTTGCATGCCATGTGTGAGTAGTGATACTATACAACACCCTCCTCCCTCTTTGAGCGCAATACATCTGTGATCCAGTGAATCCAAGGCTTTGTCATAGCTCTCTAACCCCTACAGCCAGGCCATGGGGACCATCAACATGGGAGGGAGGGTATGGGGGGTTGGAGCAGAGGTAGGCTCTCTCCCTGTAAAATGCATGCCCTTGGGCAGCTTGCACGCTTCACTGGCTGATCCATGTAGGAAGTCTGGGTAAGTAAGGGGAGGGGGGTAGGGGTTACAAGGATAGGCCTGCCGAGCCCACAGCATGGGCCCTGGCTGCACACTGAATCCACATCAAAGGGGGTGCTCTGTCTGTACTGTGCCTTGGGTGAAACAGAGGGAGGGAGGGATGTCTGCTTGTCACACTCTAGGCCATACCTGCGTAAGTGACAGTTCTTCCTCTCCTTCTCTGCCTTCTCTGCCCCCTCGCCTCCACCTTTCTTCATGCTGCTGTGTCAGGGTTTGAGAAAGTGGGACTGGCCTCCTGTTGTACGATTAAATGGTACAACCACCTCGGAAACCTTACATAAATATGTGAGCAGTCTTGCTGACAGGACATAGGCTGGATAGGCCTGCCATTGGCCGACTATTTCAAAAGGAATTTATACCGTGTTACTGTTTTCAAAGTTGCCATCGCTACGTGAAACGACAACAACAATCTCTGAGCGAGCAAACAACATACAAAAAACTACATGTAGGAGACCCATCGACATGTTGACAAGATGGCGGAAAACACGAGTGGTTTAATTTTTATTTTATCTCCATTAAATGGTCAAATATACATCAATTTCAAGATTTCAAAGGTAGGTTGGTTTGTCTGCCTGTACTCCCATGTATTTGTTTTAGTGTGTCCGCACGGCTGACAGAGGCAGTGTGAACACATGATTTTTACAGGCCTGCTTTTTGCAAGAGCACATCGCTGCATCCTAGGCTTTGCACAGCCCAAGATAATTGGATTGGTTTAAAGAAATGCACAAAAGCAGAGCATTTTTCCCCACTATCACTGAATGAGAATGGGTTAAGCCAGGTAATCTACGGCTGGCACAGTGCACAAAGTGTGGAGATAGGTCTGGCTATGCAAGACTAATAGGAGAGTAATCAAAAGTGCAATGTCTGAGTTTTGGTCTACATTTATTTTGAGAAAAGCGATTACTAATGGTGATATTAATCGCTCTTGGGTGTGTTTTTAATGTGTTCCTGTAGGCAGCTGTGGAGACCAGTGCTTCATGTCAGATGAAGAGCCTCCAGTTCCGCAACATTGCCCCCAAGGCCCCGGCCGCGGTGACCTCCCCCTCTCAGACACTCCTGTCCTGCAAGCCTCCTTCTGCCCTCCCCGACACCACCAATGCCTCATGCCCAAAGTCCATCATTGTACCTGCCCAGAACTATGCACTTATGCAGATAGCCGGTCAGGATGGTACATTTTCCCTGGTTGCACTGCCCCCTTCTGTCTCCTCCCAGACATCTCATCACCAGCAGCAACAAACCCAGTCAATCCAAAAGAACCTCAAGTTACCCATTCCTCGATATCCACCAATGAGAAGCAAGGGACCCTCAGAAAAAACTAAGCCACAGCTAACAACACCCACGGTGAAAACACCGCCCAAAGGGACCATGACTACTCGGGCAAGGTTGGTCAGTGCAATGCCTCCGATCATGAAGAGAAAACTCCTGGAGGCCAAGGACTGCAGGGACAAGCCCGTCTCCAAGGAACATTCAGAGCAGGTCATCCTGATTGATCCGACGTCCTCTGAGATCTCCATCAGCACTCTCCTCCCAGACAACGCCGTCTTGTTTCCAGGCTCACAGTTGGATCACACAACTGCAGATGTCCCTCAGCGCCTCACTACCGCCACAGACATGGTTCCGAGCCTTCTCTACCCAACTTCTCCTGCCAACATCTCTCAAAGCAAAGTCCCAGAGGAAGGGAGCAATAACACGCTCACACCATGCCAGCCTAAGCCTGCCATAGCCCAGCCCGCTGGTAGCATCACTGTCCTCTCTCCAGCCATCTTCAGCAAAGCGGTCCAGATCATTCCTTCCCCACCAAAGGGAAAGCTGCCCATCCCACCTTACTCCAAGATGAAGAGCACCCTGATTCCAGCAGCCAAGCTAAGCAACATGTCCCTAGAACAGAAAGGTATCTCTGGCCAACTGAGTCTCTCCAGCTCCTCTGATACTGTGGTCAAGACCTCCATAAAGGCTGAACCCTTGATTCACCACCAGCTGCCAAACTCATTGCTACACGGCCAGCCCAAGACCACACTCGTGCCTGTTCTTAGTGCCCTACAGAAAGCCCCAGGGAAGAAGAGAGGCCGGAAGAGGAAGACCATGGAAGACGTCCTGACATTTGAGGCGCGTAAGAAGAGGTCCTTGTCGTTTTTCCGCCGAAGGGTCCCTGAGAAACCCCCAGTCAGTACTCCAGGCTCCAAACAAAACGAAGTTGACATTACAAAGAAATACCGCAGCATCAGGCCTAAACCCACGCTCGTCATGGAGACCTTTCCCCAGCTGGCCAGTTTGCCTGCTGTTACCTCAGATTGCCAAGAGCAGGATCTCCTACTAGGCAAGCCTCTCCCTAGCTACCCCGCACCCAAGACTCTGGACCGCACACCCCAGCTGGCACCCTCCACCCTTCACCTAAAGGGAGCGTCCCATCAGAGGCTGTTCACTGGAGGCCGAACCCTCCACCGCTGCCCAACCTGCAGCCGTTGCTTCCAATTCAAACACCATCTCCAGAGTCACATGAACAGCCACACCAACAGCCGCCCCTATGTCTGCCCTGTCTGCCGCAAGGCCTACGCCCACTCCGGCAGCCTCAGCACCCACATGAAGCTGCACCACTCAGAGGGGCGCCCGCTGAAGACCCTGCGCTGCGAGTTTTGCGAGAAGTCCTTCGGCTATGTGGGCGTGTACTTCAGCCACCTCCGGGAGGTGCACAAGGTGGTGTTGACTGTGGAGCCGTCCATCAGCCATCACGAGGATGACATACCAGTAGAAGGGTGAGCTTCAGTATCCCTTTAGCCAATGGTTGTAAGGGGCTGGGCGGTATGGCAAACAAATGTTTTATTAATCTCTCATGACAGAATCTCTCACGAACTTCAGTGCAAAATAAACATAACAGTTTCAGGTGAAACTAGAGAGAGAAAAAAAAAAGAATATAGGCCTAGTCTATAATCTGAAAATATTAATTATCAAAGGTAAACATAAAACAAAAATAGCAGCAATTAGGGCTGGGCGATCTGGATTAAATCAATATTTTTACCAAATGCCTTGATATAGATATTGTAAGAATGAATATTGGTGCTTTTACAATATGTAAATATAATCATATATATTGGAGATTATTTATAAAAATCTAAGTAACCATCAATAAGGGGGCACGGTGGCACAGTCGTAGTGCTGTCGCCTCACAGCTAGAAGGTCCTGGGATCGATTCCCGCCTGGGACATGGTTGGTTCTCCCATGTCTTCAGTGCTGGGATTTCGTGAACAGCCCTTTCTGTGTGGAGTTTCCATGTTCTCCCCGTGCTCCCTGGGGTTCCTCCATATATATACATTGTATATATAACCCCTCTAAAAACATGGAAGAAGACCGTCGCCTGACCAGCGGCGGTTGGATCGAGGTGGTCCCCGGGCGCTGCACTAGCTGCCCACCGCTCCTGGCCTGACCGCGGAGGAAGATGGCCATGGATGGGTTAAAAGCGGAGGACCAATTTTACGGCGACACCTATGGGGGCGTGTGTG
>OMOU01092458.1:0-15484 GCA_900312585.1 Malacocephalus occidentalis
TTTTATATTGTCCATTGTTTATATTGTTTATTGTTCATTTGTTTATATTGTTCATTTGTTTATATTGTTTAGATTGTTCATTTGTTTAGACTGTCCGTTTGTTTAGACTGTCCGTTTGTTTAGACTGTCCGTTTGTTTAGACTGTCCGTTTGTATAGACTGCTCATTTGTTTAGACTGCTCATTTGTTTAGATTGTCTTCACTGTTTTAGATTGTCTATTTATTTATTTTCACTAATTCACCTGGGCCTGAGAGGCATGTAATTTCATCTGTGCTGTATGTCAATATAGCACATTTGACAAATAAAAGATCTTTGACTTGACTTTGACTCAATGAGATTGGTGGTTGCTGGTTGAGAAGCCTGATGGCCTGGGGGGAAAACCTGTATTTGAGTCTGGTAGTCCGTGCCTGGATACTCCGGATACAGTCCATGGCCTCAATGATTTTCCGTGGTTTCCTAAGGCATCATGTGTGGTAGATGCTTTGCTCTATGCTCTGCTCTGCTCTGTCTTCACCGCCCTCTGGAGGGCCTTGAGATCAGCTGCAGAGCAGCTGCCAAACGAGGCAGTAATGCAGCCAGAGAGGATGTTCTCTGGCTGCACCTGTAAAGGATTTTTGCAAACATGCCAAACTTATTGAGTTTCTTCAGAAAAAAAGGCGCTTTGGGGCAGTTTTTACAGCCGAGTCCACTTGCCTGGACCATGTGGGGTCATCTCTGATGAACACACCGAGGAACATGAAGCAGGACTTTCTTCCCCCTCGCTTCCTGAAGTCCACAATCATCTCCTTCGTCTTGCAGACATTGAGAGGGGTTGTTGTCCTGGCACCATGTTGCCAAGTCCCTGACCTCCTCTCTGTAGTCTCATCAGTGTTGGTGATGAGACCCAGGATGGTGGTGTCGTCCATTAGTGTGTTCAAAGGGTTGATTTACACCTTCTTGAGACGTTTCTTCTGTTTTGTGCCAGAGACAGAGACAAGTGTCTCTGTAATTGTTTTGTCATTTTGCCCTTTAATTACTTTTTTTCATAGATAAGGTCTATGTTTGCATGACGCCAACTAATCTGGTAGACTGTAGCTATGCGATCTCGGAACGTAACATTATGGGGGGTGTACTTGGTTATTCGTAATGACAGTAATAGATATATATATACATATATATTTAAACAAATATTATACCATGACAGATAATATGTTATGTCATAATAGCTACATAATAGCTCAAACAGGTGGCCGTGTCATTTCAACAGATTGATGCAATATATGTTTGAAAATAAAAATTCCCCCTTCACATTTCAGTGATGTTGTCGTCCACAGTGCGCTGCCCGGGCTCAGCGTTTGGCGCCTGAGTGACGTCTCGGCTTGAGGCATCGCCTGTTCTTAGGTTGTTGGATATTTTGTGTATTTTCTCTCCTTTTTACTCAACGTGGTCACCCATTCATGGACAATCATGTCTGACGAAGATTCAAAGGTCCCTGACGAACTTTTCAAAGATGTCAAATTCTATGTGGTTGGGGACATTGATGAAAAGGTAAGGCTTTGGACCTTAGCTTGTAGCTTCTTACCCTAGCATGCTAACCAGCTAGTTCCACAAACACGAATGCATTTCTATTGGAAAGGCTAACCGCTAACATGCTACTGTGCTATTCGGGGATAAGCAAGCTCTTGTCGTTGGCGACATTATTATATTTAAGGCATTGACAATATATATCTGACGTGTTTCGACCACAGTGTCTTGTTTATTGAGAATAACGTTTAATAAAACTGATCGTGGTAATACATTTTGTATGCCCAGGATAGCGTTAGCTTATAGTTGGACACTTGTACAACGTTGGGTAGTATGTTTTGACAGCGCCTCGATTAGTTATCAAGTTAACGTTCAATTCCCATGGCCCTCCGATTCGTAGTTAAGCTATTTGCATTTTAATTTCCGTCCTTTGTAACGGAACGTCCCTTATGTGAACTTGTGCTTTAATTGCCCACTTTTATCCGCTTAAGTATCCAACCAGAGACGACATAACTGCACTTGTTGTGCATGTGTCATTGTTGTCGTCGTCTTAAATATGTATCTCGAATTGTGGCTTTATACAGAATAATACAAAGCTACTAAAATGCATGGCTTTAGGTCGACCTCAGCCTACGATGTATTTGTTTTAATGTATGTTTTGTTCAATCTGCTTTGGCTATCATAGGTAGTTCAGCTGCTGAAAGCTGGAAAAGGCAAGGAAGTGTCTTACAATGCCTTAGCCACACATATTATTGCAGAGGATGGGGACAACCCCGAGGTGGGCGAGTCAAGAGAAGTCTTTGATCTACCTGTGGTAAAGGTGAGTAAAATATACTACGTGCCAGTTGTAACTATAGCGTGTACTTGTTCTCTTTTTCTGACTTGTTGCTTACATTTTAACATGTTAAGTGAAAATATTGTTGTACAATTTTTTTCCTTTATCATATTTCTATTGTCATATATCAATGTACACAAGATTCACCTAACCAAAGCTTTGATAACAACAGCTACTACTCATAAAGCTAACAAGTATATGCATAATTGTAATGCATGCCTACGTCATATTATTGGTATGTACAGCAGGCCTACACAAAATTGTGTTCTTGATATTTTGTTTTTAAATGGACATTTAAATCGAGCTAAATCTAGAAGTAATAACATTATAGTTTACTGATATAACTTGTTCGCCAACTGACGTGGACAACTGTAATGATGACCATGCTGAACTCCTGGGGAAGATAGAACGAGATTGTCAGATGCTCCAGGTTCGGCGAGCAGGAGCGAGAAAGTGTCTTAATATTCTTAGGGTTGCACCACTTGTTGTTAGTCATGAAGCAAACCCCTCCTTTGGATTTCCCTGACTCTTCCATCTGGTGCGCTCGGAAAATGGAGAAGGTCTCGGTCAAACAAATGTCTCGATCCGGCACCAGCAGAGTCAGCCATGTTTCCGTCAGGCAAACAATATAACAGTCCCTTATGTCCCATTGGAATCGATTCCTCGCCCTAATATCATAGAACTTATTTTCTAGAGACTGGACATTAGCTAGAACGATGCTGGGCAGAGGTGGAAGGTGTGCCTGGACTCTCAGTCTGTGCTGAACCCCGCTGTGTTTCCATCGGTGTTTCCTTTTTTCCCTGAAGCCTCGTCTCCTGTGTGTTTCTGGTTTGTTCATGCTGTCTTCACCGGCCACTCAAGATTGCAGAAAAATTATCCAAGAACCTTTGTTGTAGACCAAGGTTAATGTCCAGGAGTGTATCTTGCCTGTATGTTGTTAATACTGATACATTTGTGCAAAAGATATTACAAATATATATAATATACAAAAAACGCATTTCCACAATGGCGACTAGACTCGGCCCTGCCATCTTGTACACCGTACTAAGTAGCAGAGTTTGTTCTTGGTTCCGGATTTCAGACGGAATTAGATAAAATCGAAATAAGCCTCTCTCACGAGTGCAATTGTGACCACAACCATCCACAGCACAAAGATATGGCTAACAGAGTGCTATACAAGGACAGACTCGGAGAATTGCGCACCCACACTACTGGGTCTGATAGCTATTAGCGCATTATATATCCATTAACATGGCCGACTTCCTGTCCTCTGAATTAGCTTTGACGCCACTTGCACGTCAAGATTTGTAAATATATTTATGGAAAATAATAAATGGTTAAACTGATTTTCTGCCAGGTTATTCATGACAATGATTCAATCGCCAATGTACATAAAGTTTGCAACTGCCTGATCTAACAAAAATGCTTTTATTCCTTCCAGCCATCGTGGGTGATCCTATCGGTTCGTTGTGGAGATCTGTTGCCGTATCCTTGAATAACCAGTCATAGCCCTTTAAAAACATTTTCTTTTTAAAGATGAACTTTCTATGAACATGAATAACTAACTGTCATATTGTAATAGTACTTGTACATTTTCTTCTGTTGTTTCTTCCTTAACGAACAATCCTGCAGAGTGACTGGATTTTCCCCAGAGTCGGGCCAGATATTTTTTGGAGTAACTGCTTGTCTTCCCAAAGTAAGGGTTTGTAGATGGTTGTACGTTGTAGACATTTCTTGAGGCATCAGTTGCCAACTTCTTTGATAAAGCTCCCTGACCTAACATTCTCTTCAGGTATAGTTTAAATATAATCTGAAAAACATTTTATGTCCTGCCCTTGTTAATGTCCAAATGCAGAGATTCATAAAAACACCCAACTGTCCCTAAAATGCTAATTAGCCTCTTTCCTTGTGTACAAAACTCCAGAGAAACCCTTTTCATTTCAAGTAATTCTGAATTCTGAAATGTAATTCTGTTGTGCATTAACTAGCTTCCTGATGACCTCAATGCTCTGTGGGCTTATATTACCTTTTACGGAGGAGACTGCCAGCTGAACCTAAATAAGAACATTACCCATCTTGTGGTCAAGGAACCAAAAGGGGTAAGTTGCCACTTTAAAAGATTGAACAGAAAGTTGACTGACACCATCCAATTAGCAGTCACGCCGTTGACAGGCACAAGCACAAGCACAGGCTGAATAGCTGACTACTTACTCCTTTTTGGACAGCTACTTTTACACCCCATATCATATCAATGGTCTTCATTGCTGGACTTGTTCTGTTTGGCAAGGTTTTGAGCTGTACTCGTAGTTATAGTTCTGCGAATTGGATTAGGGCTGAATGATTTGGGAAAATAATCAAATTGCGATTTAAATTTTTTAGAGCAATATTGCGATTGCGATTTTAGATTGCGATTTAAAAAAAAGTTCCTTATCTTTTGTATTATTCACTAAACACAAACGATAAATAAACATTGGATCCAGTCAACATATAAACTGCTCTTTCCTTTAGGCCAGGCCTATGTGTTATGATGAAATTAGATGAATTGATGCATGAATTAATATGAACAACATCTTTATTTATTGAATTGAAAAAATAAAAATATCACTTATTAACTTATTAAATCACAAATATTAACTGATTGATTTAACCTTGTAAAGCCTTGTAAACATGTAAAATAATTATCATGACTTTTTAATAATATCTGAAAAAGGTAGAACAGAGCACTCCATAACAACCAGGCCATGAAGATGATGAATATGAAAGCTAAATACAAATCTTACTGATCTCCAGCCAGTAACCCTAACAAATCACACAAACTAAAGTGCTGAAATATAAAAAAGAACAAATCTCTTGCTCTACCACTCAAATATCTCAAAGTCGTTGTCATAAACATGTAATATCTAAACATGTGGTTTGCCCTTGAGTGTTGCTCTTGACACGCATTTTCGGAAATATATAATTAAAAAAGAAAATGTAATTAATGAACTTCATACAATGTAAGTAGTGTGTTACGAGGCTATCACAAGTACTCGCACACAAACAGCTACATTAGAAAACAAACGTAATCATGAATTCAACCATTCTGTTCTTAATCTTTCACGTTCTCTTATTGTCTTTCTCACACATGCGTTTTAAAAAATACTGAAAAAACTATTCTGGATGACAGATCGCCATGAAAAGGGGTATAATCTGTAATAATCTGCCGAGCACCCACATCAGTTGCAATCATCTGGACGCCAGGCTAGCAACGCAAGGGCTCCATCTGAGGGAAATGGGTCTTCATAGCAGTCAATTTCTAAGTCCACCTCCAGGTCGGATGTTGGCTCCTGTCTTGCTCTCTTCCAGATGGCACTGGATAACCTGATGGGCAGTCATGGGAACCTGAGCAAACAGTATCAGGACCAAGTGCTTGATGGCCATTTGAAGCTTCTCAATGCTAAAGCATACATGCATGATCCTCGACGTTACACCATTGCATTGCAAGCTCTGTAAGACATGTATGGTCATCCCTGGCAACTTGTCCAGTCAGAGCTAGGTGTCATCCTCAACTCTCCTGCAATCACGTTTGGCGACTCCAAAGCCCTGTCCATCCAGACTCTGGTGGCCATGTTCAGGACTCTTGAAGGGTCTAATGCGTACGAGTTAAGATGTAGATTCTGGTACAGCCAGTACGTGCATGCCCTATTGGTGTCTACACCCAACTAGGTTGGTCACTCCAGGGTCCTGCCAGCTTTGCCTAGACTAAGTCTTTTTCATAGTGCCTCCCCATTTCCATTGTCACCCTGCCACTGAGCTCTTCCAGAATGTTGAACGCTTCAGGCAATGAAACACTCTCCTCTGCACGAGCCAGAAGACCTCTCCAAGCAGGACCAACATGCCATGGCTGTATTCCATGCATCCACTGCCAGGGTCAATGTTGACTGTGCCTCACAGGTGCTCAGCTCACTGATATAGTCCAAGCTGAACTCACTGTGCCTATAGAACTGGTTGTCTTGCGGGACCACTGTTCTTCATGGGATCATGACAGTCTTGTCCATTCAAGGTTGTTTGTTGACACAGACATCCAGAACCTGACTGGGCTCGATAGCTTGAGATACGTGAACCCTGCCAGCAACCCAGCAGATGGAATCACTAGGGGTCTGACCCTGGAGGAGTTGGCCCAACAACACAGATTGCACCGAGGTCCAGAGTAGGGTTGAGAAGTTTTCGGTTTTACTGGTATGGTCCGGTGTTAATTCTTGAAAACCGACTACTCTAGTATTATAGTACTAATACTATAGTATGTTCAAGACGTTTTGGCTAATTACATAGGAGGAATGGTTGTCTGGCAACAGGAAGGTTGCTGGTTTGATCCCCGGGCTCCACCTAGCGAGGTGTTGAGATGTCCCTGAGCAAGATGCCTAACCCTAACTGAGGTAGCTGTGATGGCTTTGATGAATGCTCTGTCTCTCAAGCTGCAGTCCAACACCCAGGCACTGGTTTCTCACTGACGAATGGTATTTGGGTACGACTAACTGCAAAGCGGAACTTGTCATGGTCATTCCTATCTTCAGCACCAGCAATCTGGACTTCTCCGGCTTGAAGCTCATGCAAGCCCAGGTGATCATTTCCTCCAGGCCCTTCAGGAACTACATTTTCCATGGGACAGATGTTTTCATCACAGTCAGGTCATCCACGAAGGCCCTAATGAGTGGCTGTCTGACACCAGACTTTGTGAGGGGGCCCTCTGCCCTGAACCTCAGCAGACTTCACCAGCATATTCATGGCAAGCGAGAAAAGGATCATTGAAATGGTACATCCTCAGATGATTCTCTTAAGATAATGCCATTCTGATGTTGTTGACTCAGCTGAGAATCTCCATCTGAAGCTGTTATCGGAGTCCAGGATGAGGTCCCTGAACTTCAGTGCCTCTTCAACCAGCTTGTGCGGTATGGACCCATAGGTGTTTGCAAGGTCTAGCCACAGCACCACCACGTCCCCCTTATTCTCCCGGGCTTCCCTGATTAGCTGGGTGACCATGCCTGTGTACTCCAGACACCCCGGTACCTTTGGGATTTATCAAGAACTTGCAGTGGCCCAGATCTTGCTCCCTGGACTCATCACTGATGGTGTCTCTGAGGTGGCGGTCGACCTCAGTTTTGGAGCAGGTTAGCTGGCTTCTGTGCCTCTGCCCTTGCAGCTGTTTTGTAAACCCAACTGGGTTTGCTAGAAAGGCAGTTTGCTTCCGGGCCCTGTCTTTCCTCTGTCTTCTATGCCCCTCAGCCCTCCTCAAGTTCATAAGCTTCTTGCGGAGGATGCTGCACAGCTGTGGGAGGTCCTCTCTGCTCCTCCTTTGACTCCTTGAATTGCCACCTCAGGCTCTTCAACTCCTGCCTGAGCTGCTGTATCATGCTTGCTTTGTTGTTCACGGTTGTAGGGGCATTTCGCTGCACTCTTCTCCTCCAGTTTGAACCTCTCAGCTGCTAGGCTGACGATGATGGTGATCATTGACTGGAGGCGTTGATCAGCTTCACCCTTGCCCATTGCTTACAAAATGGGATTGGCTTCAAAATCATCAATTCATTTCTTTCAACCACAACAACGCACACGCAAACCTCCACTTCACTCTGACAAGCTTTACTTACTGAAAGAAATGTCCCTATTTCTATGCCCAAAAGTAGCTCGCACAAAAGAACCACAAGCCTGGAAATGTCAGCCGTGTAAACCTCCAGACTCTCATTCACTTGGCAGAGCCACGCAGACACGCACGTGTGGAAATATAGGAGGAATTGTTTCTGTCAGGAAAGTTGCCCAGTCAAGTCTAGTAGGGAGAATGTTCACCAGAGTAGCCGCGTTGCTCCCACCTCTCACCCCCCTCGTCTTGAGTGTGCGCACTGCGGCTTCTGTTTAATCCACTTAGCAAAGCTCCACTCTAACATTACTCGCGGAACCAGCTGACAACAAAACACACTTTCGTCACAGCTTTTATTATTGTATATGAAGCTTGTCAACATCTGGTCTTAGTCATGGAAAAATGGTTGTTGATTAACATTCTTCCTCATAATTTTTGTCAACAAAATTAACAATTGTAGACAGGTTGCATTTCTGACTTATCAAGAAGAAATTATGCCAACTGAACGTTAACTAACCTCAATGGGTAGAATTCCACAGTTGCTTCAGTTGTTCCACCATCCATTGTCACTACTGGGCTTGTATTGTATCTATGGGAACTGTGTGGGTAACATACTTCCTATATTGTAACCGATTTGCCTGGGAAAAATGACAGTGGCAGCAGCATAGTCGAATGGAGGCTTATAGAGAATCAAACATAACACTTCTAGCCATTACACTGTGCAATCAACAAGGGTTATGTTCACACAGGCACGGTATACAGCCATCACTTCCACTGACTCGTGAATGTATGGAAGGATCATGAGACAATTACATTTTTCTTCATACACTGTAAAGACACCACAGTAGTAGGTTCTCTGCATTCATTTTTGGAATAAGTTTTGTCTGGCAGTCATGAGATTTTTATGACTTTTTAATTGTTCTACCTACTTTTAGGCCAAGTTTGAGTGTGCCCTAAAGCATCCTTACATTAAGATTGTCACCCCAGACTGGATCACCGATTCTGTTAAAGGTAATTCCAAATAATCTGATTTTATAATTATTCTTTTGTTTATTTTACAGTTTCCGTTTGCTTTGGTTATCACCAATATGATAAACATGCCTCTGTGTTTCATTTCGAAAGGCAACGCCAGAAAGGATGAATCATTATACCACCCTCGCCTCACCTACATTGAGACGGAGGAAGAAGATAGTGATGAGTCGTATGACCGAAGGTCTCGTTCCGATGGCAGCAACAGCCCACGGCCCTCACGCCCGTCCAGTGCTGCCTCATCTTGCCCAGACTCCCCGGACAGCCCCCGCCGACGCCCTGGCCCAAAAAAACTTTCCTCCATCACTACTATATGTCGTAAGCCGGAGCGTGGGACTGAACGCATGTTTGACGACTCTGATGATGACTCTCCTGCGGAGAAAGAGGGAAGGAACCTCAACTGGACACAAGTTGTTACTCCATCGTCTATTGCGGCAACCAACTCAACTAGAAGACGTGGAGTGCCAGTTGGCAGTAAAGATCCAGTCACCTCCTCAGGCACAAGCCTCATCAACCTGTGCTCCACAGTCCCTTCCGTGCCTGAGAATGCCACTGGAATTGATGGAGTTTCTGCCACTGTTCCACTCAGTCAAACCACACAGCAAGGTCTGTATATGGACAGGGGATGACTTTCATTAGGCTTTTGTAATTTCTGTCCAGTGTGTATTAGTGAATAACAATTAATGTTACAAGGAAATATTTAATTACAAGATTGAATGTATTGTCACAAATCTGACTTTTGAATGAATCACAAGTCTGATGGGATGGGGATTGAGTTGTGTGGAAAGCCTAACCCTTGTGACCAATCATGCAGCTGTAAGCGGTATAGTCCCTCCTGGGAACACAGGCTAGTCACAGATCCCATCAATCTTTTTCAGGGAAAATGTGAAGCAGATTTTTGGAAAATGTGTCATCCATTCACAGTGAATGACATGTAGAATCGCAATGTTGAGAGCATCCTATGAGAGCCTTTAAAGTGTCATTGAACCCAAAATTATTTTCAATATAATAATACAAATATGATTCAAGACTAAAGAACTTTATTTGTCACATACAGGATATGCAGTGAAATGAAAAGTGGCGATGCTCAGCAGAATGTGCAAAAGAATACGGAAGATGTACTAAAAGTCTAAACTTGAATTGGAGGGATCAGAATTGGTACAATATTTACAGTTAAAAAAAACAGCGACATGACGAGAAATATACACAATTATATTAATTAATTATATTAAATGTTTAAAAAAAGTATAAAAGATGAGTATGGAACCATGTTTGCCTGCATGTATGTATGTCACAAGGCATGTGTCATAGGTCATAAGCATGTGTGCGCTGGTGAGGTCAGAGTTCACAGTCCTGATGGTCTGCTGAAAGAAACTCTATTTTAGTCTGTCTGTTCTAGCAGCGTGACTGCGGAGGCGCTTGCCTGACCGCAGCAGTTGGAACAGGTTGTTGTTGGGGTGGTGAGGATCCTTCATGATCCCGCTGGCTCTGGTTTGACACCTCCTGCAGTACAGGTCCTACAGGGTGGGGAGTGTAGTGGCAATAGTGCGTCCAGCTGAACGCACTACGCTCTGCAGAGCCCACCTGTCCTTAGCGGAGCTGTTAAACCAGGCAGTGATGCTTTCTGTTAGAATGCTCTCACCAATGTCGGAGGTCTGAAGAATCTTTCGGTTAACTACGCTATCTCTGTATCCCAATCCCAATTATTATTCCATTTCAAACTGGAGAAATATAAAACTATATATGTGTTTTTGGTAGCGTTTTGTAATGTGACTGATGCAGTTGCACCTGCCCTCCCAATTGAGGAACAGTTGCACGGCTCAATGAAAACGTTCATGTAATACTGTTAAAATGTATATTTGATGCTTTGAGGGGACGACAGTTGCATTGCAAAGGAATATTTGTTTATAAATGTGCCCCGTGCAGAATATTTCTAATGCTGACCCACACAGTGTCTGCTCTCTCGGACATTCTGAACCTGTTATGTACTGAATTGGGGTTGGAACAGGAAATTGTGTCTGCATGGTTGTGCATTCAATTGTGGAACTAAATATAACTATGCATTGTTTTTTTCTGCCACCACACTGCCTTTAGTGGGGATGACAGGTTCAGAGGCGGTCCCAGATTGGAGTCCTGCAGCAAGAACCCTACGGAATATCACAAACAACTCTGATATGCAGCAAGCCAACCGACCCACTACCGCCCCCCATGTAAGCATAATGCACACATTTTACAACGGCCGATGTTGTGTTGTGCAGCTTTTGTTGGAGCTGGACCTTGAATACCTTTAATGTGTGAGAAATGTTTTACCGTCAGTTATTTTAGTCTTGTTTTGGCTGTGTACTATCGCTAGGGTTGAGCCACTTTTCAAACCGGTTTGATAATTAGTCAAACGCCGATTTGAACCGGTATA
This sequence comes from Malacocephalus occidentalis, assembly GCA_900312585.1. Taxonomy (NCBI): domain Eukaryota; kingdom Metazoa; phylum Chordata; class Actinopteri; order Gadiformes; family Macrouridae; genus Malacocephalus; species Malacocephalus occidentalis. The sequence continues at coordinate 11,392 of OMOU01092458.1, forward strand.
TCAATTTGACCACCAGGTGGCGTGCACGGCCATGACGTGGTGCTGACAAGGGAGTTCACGTTGCAATCGCATCGGGCGCTAGTTTCTGGTTTGAACTATTTGTTCATGTCGTCTGGAGTTAAACAAATGTATAATCAAGAGCCATGTTTTCAGCAATAGTTTGTAGGTCTACCAGGATACAAATGGATGCAAACCCAAACGGGCTCTTCGTTTGTTTGCTTTGTGTACTAATGGTGCTTTTCTACTGCATAGTATCTGCTCAACTCTACTTTGTTTGGTACCTGCTCCTTTCCCATTCCAGATGTAGTACCCCCTCCACGTAGCAGCACTTTAGGGTTATTTAGCTGACTGTTTGGCACAGCAGTGATACAAAACGATTCAACGAATGATTCAACCCTCAACCTTATAGCATTATATCCCTCCATTCAATTCTAATAGTGTTTCATGTTTTTATGATGTGTAAAATAGTGTAGTGAATGGCAGTTTGTCGATGAGGGATATAATACATGTTTGTCTCGCATTCTTTAATACACATGTTTTGGAGATGTTAGTTTGTGAGGTTGTTTCTTTATAACTAATATAAATGTTATCAAAGGCAACCATTGGCTTGTAGCCCCGACTATTGAGATTAAAGATCATTCGACGAAGCAGGTAGTAAAAAAGTAGGCGGTACCAGGGTCCAGTTTTTGGCGAATGTAAAAGCGCCCAAAGTGAGTCAAGTTGAGATGCTACTATGCAGTGAAAAGCTACCATACAAGTAAAGAGCCAAGTCAAAAAAAACACTCTATCACGTTAACTTTGACAGCCTAGCCAGCCCTAGCCAATGACAAGTAGCGGTCGCTCACACCGCTCTGTACCGGTAAAAATTGATGCTGCCCACTAGGGATCAATGGTGATCAACGATCACTGCAAGCAAAATCACCACCACCGGTGTTAACCTAACGTGTTCAAGCATCAAATGCAGGAACATCTCTTTTACTCAAAATAAGTGCTGTGTTCACATGCTGGGGTAGGGAATGTATTCCACATCAGTTGAAGAGTTGGGACCTGCCTAACTTTTAATGTTTCAATCCAAGTAATCATCCCAAATTAATCTTCATCTGTCGGGAGTAGGGATGGAGTGGAGTTTGCTTGTCTTGGTTCAGGGCATGTGTGTATTGTTCTGTTCAGGGCATGCGCAAAAAAGCCTTGCACGTCACGCAACAGAGAGGGAAACACCCATTCACTGACACAACTCGGCCATCATGTTGATAGTTGGAACATTGTTTTACTTGGAAAGATATTGGATATTCAAGAGAAACTCGCGCTCAGAATTACATTGGTCTGGCTCGGGAAACCAAAGATGTGATCGTCGTTCTGAGTGTTGAGTGTCTCGCAGTGTCTACCTGTCCAGGAGGCAGGGCTTTCAAGTGCGAGTCACAGTTGCGGTGAATGTGCAAAACAATGCACCGAATCTCAGTTCACCTGTCCGGGAGAGTTGGCAGCCGCAATGTTGCGAAACTAACATTGTCGTGGACACATGCAGACACTTTCCCAGTGAGAGAAGTCTTCACCACATCAATTAGTGTGTGTGTGTGTGTCTGCCTGGCATACTGTGTTAGTACGATGGGCTATTTCACCTGCCAGTCCTCATCATTATATTGGCATGTAATTATCACGTAGCTCTGTTGTCGGTCGCAGTCGGTCGTAAGGGTCACCAACTTAGAGCTAGCAAGTTGCCTTATGGTTTATTATGAAGGATTTGTTTGACCACTTTTGTTTACAGATCTGTACAAAATCTCTAGGCGGCTTCCACTTTTATTATTTCTTTTGTAAAGCTTATTATTAATTATTAAGCTATATTCAGAATTATATTGTATCAACCCTAATATGTTTTAAGGTCTATACAAATCTATTTAGTATAGTAGTTAATTATTAATGTTATTAATTGATGCCAATTGCAATTGATCAATTCCATCAATTCCAATTGCAAAAGCTAATTGGAATTAGCTTCAAAACAGTGTCTTGATGGGTGCGGCATTAGCATCAAATCCACTAAGCTCTTGTGATCTGATACAGATGAATATATTTGCAGTAATGCACAGTATTTCTTGTGTGTTTTGCCTTTCATTCAGAATGTGACTGGAAATCAGGCAAAGCCATCAGACCAGCAAACTAATCGAAGCCAGGGTTCCACCGCCAACAGCAACAATCCTCTTCTTTTCCACCAATCAAAGGTGTCTAGCCAGCCTCTCGTAGCTGAGCTGCAGCAACAGTTGTTACAGCAGCAGCAGCAGCAGCAGCAGCAATCACATCATGTTGCACAGCAACAACACCATGAACAGTTGCCACAGCAACAGCAACATCCGATGTTACACCTGAAGCAGCAACACCAGATGATGCAGCTTCAGCATCATCAACAGCACCAGCCTCAACCTCCTCAGGTTTTGCAGCAAGGATTTTCACAACTGCCCCAACAGCAACAACAGTTTCTCCAACAACAATCACAGCAGCTCCATCAACAACAGCTTTTTACTCAACAGCAGCAACAGCAACAGCAGCAGCATGCCTTTTCCCAGCAGCAGCTGCGTCCTCAACAGTTGATGCGGCCTGGAATTCAGCAACTACAGCAGCAACAAGCGTTGCAGCAACAACTCCAGCAATTTCAGCAGCAGCAACGCATGCAAATGCTGCAGCAGAACCAACAGCAGAAACAGTTACACCAGCAACAACTGCAGCAGCAGCAACACTTTCTACAGCAACAGCAACAGCAAATGCAGCAGCAACATCACATACAGCAAATGCAACAGCAGCAACATCTGCAGAATCAACAGGCTTTGCAGCACCAGAACCAACAGCACCACCAGCAGCAGCAACAACATTCACAACAGCAAATCCAAACAGTACAGCCTCAGCAGCAGCAACCGCAGTTATCCCAGTTGTTTGGCCATGAGCCAGGCCAAGAGAGTGAGTAAAACTGCAGTACAACCCCAGTTTAGTGCATATTGTACTGAGTTATGACAAATGTATCCTAAAAAAGGCTGACCTACTCTTCCAGTTCCAGAGGATGGCTTCCTGCTGGGTTGTGTGTTTGCCATTGCAGACTATCCTGAACAGATGGCTGACAAACAGCTCCTTGCAACATGGAAGAGGGTAGGTGATAAAACCGGAAAAACACATAAAGCAATGTGATTTAATTTATGTTGAAAATGTCCAGTATTCAGCTAATTTATGTAGGCTATAAAATGTATTATTGTAGTGCTTAGTGGTATTTTCTTGATTATTCTTATCAATTGAGGTTTTGCAGTATTTTCTATTTTCCACAGTTTTACAATGCATGCTAGTGTGCCAGTAGAATTTCAGAAACAGATGGAGGAACATGAATGATTGAATTGCATTGTATTTGGTAATAACGCAAAAAAATACTAGGTTATCCAGGCTTGTGGGGGCACCGTTGACTCGACTGTTAATAGTCACACCACACATCTGCTCTGTGAAAGCCAAGTGAGCAGCATGTATGTCCAGGTAAGTGTTTGGACGTTAAGGCCATGTGTCTACATCACAACTTTTTCCTTTCCATCGTGTCGAGGGGAGGGGGGTGGGAGAATACATTTGAATAAAAGCCATACACGTGTATGAGATCTAATAACCACCCATTCTACGCACCTATTCTACCCAAATTCTACGCACAATACCGCATAATGACAACGTGATAAAAGTTTTTGGGAAATGTGTGCAAATGTATTACAAATAAAGTATTCACAGCCTTTGCTCAATACTTGATGCACCTTTGGCAGCAATTACAGCCTCAAGTCTTTTTGAATATGATGCCACAAGCTTGGCACACCTATCTTTGGGCAGTTTCGCCCATTCCTCTTTGCAGCACCTCTCAAGCTCCATCAGGTTGGATGGGAAGCGTCGGTGCACAGCCATTTTCAGATCTCTCCAGAGATGTTCAATCGGATTCAAGTCTGGGCTCTGGCTGGGCCACTCAAGGACATTCACAGAGTTGTCCTGAAGCCACTCCTTTGATATCTTGGCTGTGTGCTTAGGGTCGTTGTCCTGCTGAAAGATGAACCGTCGCCCCAGTCTGAGGTCAAGAGCGCTCTGGAGC
>OMOU01092459.1:0-11765 GCA_900312585.1 Malacocephalus occidentalis
TGTCTTCTATTTATAAAGCTCCCCGCCTTGAGTTACTCTCCTCTAAAGAGTTGTCCAAGCTACGGATGCAAACCTGTACTTGAGTAAACAAGTACAACATGATACATCCCACAGGGCGTGATTACACTTGAGTTAAGGGCAGATGGGGAATGTTACCATGGCTACAATGCCTACGTCCACAAGGTAAACCAAGTGATCGGTTTACGCATGCAGTCCATCGATACTTCATAGCCCCATGTTATTAGATTGTGATGCTAAACATGGACGTTGCCTGGAACAAAGCCTGTATGCTAAAGTCTGTGTGTGTGTGTGTGTGCGTGCGTGCATGCGTGTCTCTGCGTGTGCTTGTGTGTGTGTACTGTATATATATATTGATTTTGCAGTGATGTGTCACTGTCACAGTGCATGACTGCCCCCTACAGAAAGTTCCTCCACACTGCAAGCACACATGCTTTCTCACAGGACACACTGGTGTCCATCCATCCACCATCACGAGTATCACCTAGAACGGTTTTCGTATTCATTTTACCCACTCATTGCCTCGATTTCTTCTGGGAACCGGATGTGTTTCTGCGGGAGAAGTTTGTTTATGTACTAGAAGTGAATTCGCTGGTCACTCAATTTATAATGAAATGGGGATTGGGGAGTGTCTGCATCCCTGTCATTTCCTGTCCCTCTCTGGTCATGTGATCAATACTTGGCAGCCACTCACCCCACATCCGTCTTGACCCTCTACCCCTGTCTCTAAATCATGCTTCAATCTTCACGCATCTCGCTTGCAGGAAGAAGAGGTGGAAGAGTTTAGGGTAAGTCTTGTTTGGCGACCAGAATCCAGTTGGCTCGGTCTGGACCAATGTGGTTCTCCATTGTCCAAGCCCCCCCCACCCATTACCTCATCTGCAAGTGCAGCAGTTGCATGCTCTCCCTGTGTTTTTACCATGTGTGTGTGCATGTGTGTATTTATGCAGTTCATATAGAGCCTTGCCTCATCGACAGTCCTAAACAGTCCAAAACATGCAATACAATCAAATCAAATGAAAAACCAACATAAACACACCAATTGGGGCATGCAAAGCCTTTGCCGTTCTTTAGGGCAGTACTAGTCTGGGATCTAGCAGTCTTATTGCATGAAACCAGAACCTTCCTCATGGATATATTCTACAGAAGAAAAGTGTATTTCCAAAGGGGCCAGTCTACACAGTGATGACTTAAAACCTCTACAGACACTTTTTTACCATTTACTACTGGCCAAGTTTGTGTTCACCAATGAAGCGCTTTGGTCGAAAGGGAACACTCTGTTTGCCCATTGCCAGTTCCTCATGTCTCGGCCTTGTCAGCAGAATAAGAGAGAATAGCAAGGTCCAGTCGTGCGTGTGTGCGTGCGTGCTTGTGTCTGTGCCCATCCAAGGAACCCTTCCATCAGCTCTTGTGCGCCTGTCCCTGAGCCCATGTCCACACCCCCGCCATTCTCCTTGTGTACGTCTACGTCAGAGACATGACTCAAATAGTAGATTGAATTGATTGGTCAAATCCCCCCTTCCATCACTAGCGTAATAAACACCTTGTGTTCATGTCAAAGTCTGGGCAATATTTAAAGCCATTTGTATTTTTCTTCAGAATTTCTCGGTCTAGTAACAAGAGAGAGAGAGGTGTGATTATTTCAAATCTGCTATATCATCCAGGTCATGTGTGTATGCGTGTGCATTGTCTGCATCCTGTCATCATCATCGTCATCATAATATTCCCCATATCATCCCCCGTTGGGTTGTCCTAACCAGTTTTCACCAGTACCTGACAGCAGGCGCGGTTTGTTTTGGTGATATAACCACGCATGGCACAGCAGCAGCTAGCCCCAGCGCATGTTCTTAACCTCTCACTGCACAGACGGATGAACGGATGAACACACAGACCAACTACAGCACAGCTGGAGTTGGATAGGTGGCAAACATTCTATTCTGTCCCATGTGTGCGTGTGAGGTTTGACCTGGGCTCTAATTAACTGTACTGGCCTCTATAAATGCTCTGTTCTTCTTAATCTTCTGTGTGCATCCCTCTCTCCTTTTCTCTTCCTCTTTCCTCCCCCTCTCCCTACTTCCTTACTTACGTCCACTCTTGCCTGTGCTTCTTCCTTTTTAATTCATCATATGATTACAGGGACATGATTTTAATATGCCTCTCTCCCTCCTTGTTTAAGTCTCATATCATTCACGTATCATTCAGGATACGTCCACGTTTTCCTCTCCATCTCCTTCTCTCTCATATGTCTGAACTCCCTTCTCTCTCCTTCTCTTTCTCTGTCTCTCTCTCATTCAAAATGCTTCTTTCAAACGCAAGTTATCCTTAAAAATGTGGAGAACAAGAAGGGGATAGATGGACCTCCTTCTCTCCCCACCTCAGATCTCTGAGTCAGGGCAGCACCAACTCCAACATGCTGGACGTGCAGGGCGGTGCTCACAAGAAGCGTGTTCGCCGCAGCTCGCTGCTTAACGCCAAGAAGCTGTACGAGGATGCACTGATGGCACGCAAGGTCAAGCAGTACCTGTCCAACCTGAGCGTGGAGACGGACGAGGAGAAGCACCAGATCCTGTCTCTGCACTGTGAGCCGTCCTACAGCACCTGTGAGTCTCAAGACACCCGAACCGCACCACAGCTTGGAGACTGACTTGTACAAGGTGTCACTGTATTGCAAACCTACAAACAGGAATACTAGATATAAAATATGTATTCATAAAGCGAATGGATATAATATCTGGCTTGTACAGAGTGATGGTGCTTTTCCACTGCATAGTACCGCCTCGCCTTGCCTTGCTTCTTTAGGTTCTCCTCCAGGTTCAAGGCTCAAGGCTGCACCTGGTCCCTCCTTCTGTTGAGGTTTCAAGCGAGCTGAGGTGGTACCAAAAGTTGACGTGAAAACTAGGCTTGTCGAAATAACACAATTTAATTGAAGTAATTATAGAAAAGAATCCCTCGTGCTTTTCCAAGACTACAAACACATATAACATACACACATATGTACACGCATGGTCAACATCCTGAAAAGGAAATAAGAGATCAGCAAGCTTTATAGCTTTTGATGAGCTTGGTCCAATGATCCACAGAACATTTAGGTTTAGGAAGAGATGACTTGTAGAGCACCTTGATCTGGACTTGTAGAGCACCTTGAGCTGGACTTGTAGAGCACCTTGGGCTGGACTCGTAGAGCACCTTGGGCTGGACTCATAGAGCACCTTGGGCTGGACTTGTCGCGCCACTGTCTGAGGGGTGTGGCCTTTCCAAAATTGGGCTTTTGGGCCTTAATTACAGCGCCACGATCTGCCCGATTGGGCTCATGTTAGCAAGCATTTGCACATAATTTCCAGTTATGATCCAGTTTCATGGTTTTTGCTCATTCCAGCTCATGGGAATATACAACGCAGCAGAATAATTAGCCGATAGGAAAACAACAGGGTTGTACCCCCCAGGGTTTGAACCCGAGTCATGTGACCTCAGTGCCATCACAGTTACTGCATCTGTGGCTCAACATTGCCCTCTAGTGTTTCTGCAGGGCTGAAATGAATGAACCCTTCACATCTGCGCATTATTTAACTGAGTGACATTCCAACAGCTATACAGACACAAAGATTGTTGCTTCTCGATCATATAATAGTTGGGGTTATGATTATATTTATCGTAGAACCCTTATGTAATTACTCAAAATTATGTCAACAAACAACGCATTTAATAAAATTATGTAAACAAACAATGCATTTTATGATTTGCTTTTAGTTGTTTTAGTTTTTACTGAGAAGGCTTTAACTGCAGTCAGATCTTCATGAGAACGTGTTATTACAGAAGGTGACAGATGCTCCTTTCTACTTTCTAGTGTCCAAGAGTCTGAGTGAGCGGCGCTCCACCAAGTCTGACATGTCCCCGGTGTCCCTGCGCTCGGCCCTGCCCGCCACCAAGGCCCAGAACCGAGTGTCCCAGGTCCTTCAGGTCCAGGTCCCCCTGAACCCACTCCGTAAGAAGAGCACAGCCAAAGACATTGGCACACCCAGTAAGGAGACCTCGGGAGCTTTACATTTAGTAGGCTGTGCCAATATAGACTCAGCAGACGCAGGTGTATGACCCAGTTTGTAGACTTCATGCAACCTACCCCAGTGCAGATGGTCTCAGGTTAATGTACACTTCATTCATACCCAACATGTTCCCCTCCAGACGCCACGTCCCCCCAGGTGGTGAAGAAGCCCTCAGGAAGCATAGCAGACGAGTGGAGCTGCAAGAGGCCATGTGAGGACACAGTGTCCTCGCTCCAGCCCAGCCCCGCCATGTCCCCCCACGGATCGCCACGCAAAGGTGCGGAATACTGGCCCCATGTGGCCGGCTGACCACTCTTATACACACACACACACAGACGTCAAGACGACAGCCTGTCTCATATTCAGGCAGTCAATCATGTCAAATATGAAATTAAATAGAATCATTGAATGTGGGTATTAGAGGGAATTGCATAGTTCTAAGCTGGTTAATTTTGAGTGTGTCCTCAGAGGAGTTATTCATAAATACAGTCACACACAATCTCCACAGGACATTTCTAGGCTTGGATGAGAGGAAGTTAATTAAACACAACCCTCTGATCCTCACATCTTCTGCAGAAGATGTGAGGGATGCAAGGCAATATTTCAAGATGGAAGTGTATTTAAAACAAGCACCTCACACGTCAAGTCAATTTTATTTGCAGAACACCAATGGCTTCACAGTCACAGTCAAGGGCTTCACACACGTGTGTGACATATGCTCACCCTAAAAACCTCTAAAGTACAAGGAAGTACTCCAACACAATAGTACAATAGATGCAAACAGTACAATAGATGCAAACCTAGTGCAGATTCAATGTTGGCATGAACCAGATTCCAAATCAAGCATGAACGTGAGAGCTAATTTGGTTATGTGGCACACTAAAGCAGTGGTTCTCAAATGTATTATTCACCAATGTGTAAGATATATAGTATATCATCATGAATGTAATCTGAGTGCCTCTTTCACGTTTAAGTCATATGCTCTAATTCGAAAGATGTCCCAAACTTGTTACTGTAACAGATGTGGTGCCATTTGTACACCGGGCTCCCCTGCTCCCGCACAGATGGTAGTTTGCTTGCTTCTTTGGATGTTTGGTAACATTTTGACCCCCCATTGTGAACACATGGGGTTGGCCTGTCATAGAAGTTGCATCGCATGGAAAACAATGAAAATGTTTTTTTGCTTTCAAGGCGATTTTAATGGGGCATTATAACAATCAGGTACACCTCATTATTACACCCATCAGCAGGAAACTCAAGTTAGCAAACGTTAGTTTGTTTGAAATCAATGAAAGTTTGCATAATGTTTTGCTTAACTTCTTCATTTTGCCGTAACACAAAAAAAACAACAGAAACTGAACTTGCGAAATCGTTCTTTGTTTCTGAAGTTGACATTTGAAATGAAATAATAATGAATAGGTAAATGCTTGCCAAACTATTCATTAGAAAGATTGTATGGAGTTTGAATTTAAAGTGAGTTTTAAAGTGAAATTCCTCTTTTCCTCATCCTCATACATTTTATAGCATTATTGTACAATTATTCATGAAAGTCATTGTTTTGGTTATTGTTCTGAGTCCCTCCTGCAATCCTTCAATGTACCTCCATTTAAGATTGACTGCACTTCAATCTCTCTTCCTCTTCCTGTCCAGCAGGGGGAGTGGCCAAGCCCAACAACTCCAGCCAGTTGAACCTATCAGGCTCGTCGTCCTCCCTGACCAGCAATGCCAGCACCAAGGCGGGCGCGGCCAGCCTGCGAAGCTACGGCATAGGTGGGGCCCCCCTCCACAAGCATTTTCTGCTGATGAGCAGGCACCGCAGGGCAGAGGCAGGAACAGAGGGGAGATCGGTCAGGGACAAGCATGCAGACGGACACAAGGAGCAGTAGTCAGGAGAGAGTAACAGGGGAGGAGGCAACGGCAAAGAGGAGGGGCCAGAGTTCAGACCCGGGTGCAGGAGCAGGACACCCTGCCCAGAGGAGGACATGCGTTCCCCTGTTATGTCCCACCACCACAACCCCAGTCACCGGCCGGAGGTCCGTGACACCGTCCTCTGTCCCCCAGGGACACTTGAACCCCAGCAGCCCTGGGACAGAGTCAGACAGTCTCCGTAGCGGGGAAACCCCCGAGTCTCTGTTTAGGAGGCGGCTGAGGTCACCCTTCCGGGCCTTGAGGGACAGGAGTCTGTCCCGGGAGAGGCCGCTCAGGTTGGAGCAGGTTTTTGGTTAAATGGGGGCATTAAAGCATTCCTCCGTGACTCAGGAAAGCAGGAGTGACGGGATCTGTTTGAGTCACACACCAACAGAGAGAAACAAACGAGCCACGTCACAAAACCACATTTCACTCACTTTGTTCCAGAAATTGAGTTGGCAGCTTTTATTTTCATGTAGTTCTGCACTTTACATATTTATTCTTTGTTCGTTTTTTCCGCTCTTTGCATCCGTTGTCTCGGGAGAGAGAATGTCGCACGATAAGTAGTGAGGTCATCTCAGAAGTCTGCAAGGTCACGGCAGAAACACACCTTACGTTGTGTTCAGTGTTTCTAAAACATTTAAATGGCTGCCGGTTATCGATTTTCAAACTTGAAACAGGAAAGCTGTTGGTACTTCCATTGGTTAATTGGTTGGAGAGTGCATTTAACAATTAGAAACATCCAATGATTTACTTGTTTTGATATTTCACGTATTTCTTTGGAAACACGTAGTCTAGTTTGGTGCGTGTCACCAGCATGCTGTCCTGTTCAAGGCGTTTTGAATCCACATCAAAGTGGTTGTTAAATCACAAGCATATGGTTTGTTCAAATATCCAATTCTAGAGAGTCAAGATTGTTGTATACTGCTCCCAACCCCCAAATCATCTTGCAAAGTGATAGTTATGGAAGGTTTAAAAAAAAGAAATAAAAACATTACTTTGGCCACATGCTAATACTTTGTACACCAGTGTAGCATCTGTCATGTGTTGTGTCAGTTTGTCATATTATGTGACAAAAACTTTGTCAAACTTTGAAAAAAAGTTCTGCAGGAATCAAGTTTTGAAGTGTTTTACGTTTGGGTGAATATGTGAAACAAAGTGGCCTTCTTCATGTGTTCTCCTCCAGCTTCCTCTCTCCTGGCATGTTATTTCTCTCTCTCCTTCTGTCTACCTTCCCTCATCTATGAATCCTCTACCTTACTCAGGTGTATCTTATTGTGTATAAAGTAAAGGTAGCACTCAGTCATCTAAAGCAATACATATTACAGCTTAGATCGAACTCCCGGCACAGGCCTGTCCCATTGCTGCATTGATGGGCCCAAGCCTAGTTTAAAACCCACAATATCGAGTGGTGAACATTTGTCTCCGTGGGCATGAAAACCTGACACTTACAATTAAACTGTAACCTTGACTGATGGTAAAAACATAATGAACTTAAGGACCCAATCACACTCTGCAGATTACAGGGACATGCATATGATATTGTATGTATCTTATACATGTCTCTTCCACATGTACTGTACCTCTTCCACATGTACTGTACCTCTTCCACATGTACTGTGACTCCCACCCTCAGGTTACGGCCTGCTCCCAGCCGGTAAGGCAGACAGTCTGTCGGACTCCAGCCACAGCGAGATCTCCTCACGATCCAGCATCTGCTCGGTGGACTCCATGCTCGCCCCTGGCCCCGATGACAGCAGGTGTCACGGCAACCGGTCCTCTGCCACCCCTGTCGGCATCATTGCCACGACGACGATGATACCCATGGTTGCAACCAGCGGGGCTGTGGCTGACGGCAGCAGCAGCTCCAGCACCACTGCCACCACATGCACTAGTGGGCAGGACTATGGTCACCCTTGCACAAGGTAACTTTACTCAGAGGCCAACGACTGCACAGTATGATTTATATTGGAGGGTGGTATTAATTGGTATTCATTCTCCACACCCAGGATTCCTTCATTCTGGTGGCACAAAGAGCACATAACATAACACTTTTAAGTGTTCAGTTCTTTGTACTTATCTTCCGTACTTGGAGAGAGCACTTTAGAGATCCACCCTTTGTATGTCGCCTGCCTCTCTTCTATATTCATGTGGGTTCTCTTCTTCAAGCTGTATCAATCACTTTACACTGCTGCAGTTCAAACCGAGCATCCGAATGGGGAAGAAAGGTGATTTAAGGGGCTTTGACCATGGCCTGGTTGTTGGTGCCAGACGGGCTGGTCTGAGTATTTCTGAAACTGCTTATCTACTGTGATTTTCATGCACAACCATTTCTAGGGTTCACAGAGAATGGTCAGAAAAAGAGAACAACAACATGAGCAGCAGTTCTGTGGGAGAAAATGCCTTGTTGATGCCAGAGGTCAGACGAGAATGGCCAGCCTGGTTCGAGCTGATAGAAAGGCAACAGTAACTCAAATAACCACTGGTTACAACCGAGGTATGCAGAAGAGCATCTCTGAACGCACAACACGTCGATCCTTGAAGCAGATGGGCTACAGCAGCGGAAGACCACATCGGGTGCCACTCCTGTCAGCTAAGAACAGGAAACTGAGACTAAAATTCACACAGGCTCACCAAAATTGGACAATTGAATATTGGAAAAACATTGCCTGGTCTGATGAGTCTTGATTTCTGCTCCGACATTTAGATCTTAGGGTCAGAATTTGGCATCTACAACATGAAAGCATGGATCCATCCTGCCTTGTATCAGCGGTTCAGGCTGCTGGTGCTGGTGTAATGGTGTGGGGAATATTTTCTTGACACACTTTGGGCCCCTGAGTACCAATTTAGCATCGTTTAAACGCCATAGCCTACCTGAGTATTGTTTCTGACCATGTCCATCCCTTTATGACCCAGGGATTATCTTTTTTCGCGGAATTACGCGATTTTTCAGTTTCCAGATTCAAATTTTTTTAAATCAGCGTTTTTTCACGATTTTTTGTTTTGTAACCATTTTTAGCGATCCAACTTTTTTTACTTTGCGCTCGAAATGAAACGACGCATTTGATTGGATAAATAAGGTGTTCTACCCAATGAGAATTGGCGTTCTAATTGACTGTTGTCTTTACCCTGGATCCGGGCCCCGTGGATCCAGGCCCGGCCACCAGATGCTCGCCAACGAGCTCCAGAAGGGGGCCCCGGTTTCCCATGTCTGGGCGAGGTGACCGAAATCTTGGGAAGCCTTTTCATGTTAGGGTCTTTGAATTGTTAAGGTGGGGGGGATATGTTTATGTATTTGTGTATAAATAACAATTGATATTGATATTGATATATATCAGGGCTGTCAACGTTAACATGTTAGGGTTTTGGTTAATCTGGAAACCTAAATGCAAATTAAGCACATTACCAAGTTTGACCTGTTTCTGTTTCTAGCATTAGAATTAACGGACGGACAAACCCCGTCTTTATTGTCGCGGTTGTAATGCTGTAATGCTGCCATGTAATCACCCACGGTGGCACAGTCGTAGTGCTGTGCCACCGTGGGTGATTACATGACAATCACACCTGTTTTTTCTGTGTGATTACATAACAAACACGCCTGTTGTTTCTGTGTGACTACATGACAAACACACCTGTTGTTTCTTTGTGACTACATGACAAACACACCTGTTGTTTCTGTGTGACTACATGACAAACGCAGCTAATAGACTGAAGAGATATCAACCGTGTGGTGTCAGTGGGCTTCAACAAGTCTACCATGCATGTTGATGAAGATATGTCCTCTCTGTCTGTCTCTGTCTCTCTCTCTGTCTCTGTCTGTCTGTCTCTCTCTGTCTCTCTCTCTGTCTCTGTCTGTCTCTCTCTCTCTTTCTCTCTCTCTCTTCACCCAGCTTGTCCCTGGCCCGAGGTCGTGCCCCTGCTCCCTCTCTCTTTTCCTTGTCCCCGTCCGTGGAGGAGTTGGCTCCTGACCGCGTCTCAGTGTTGGACAGCGGGCGCAGCAGCTGGACCTCCTGCTCGTCTAACTCCCACGACTCCTTCCAGAGCCTCCCTGTCTCGTCCTGTCGTCCCTGGGACCACGGGGTGCACGGCACGCACCCCGCCCTCGCCCTCCTGGCCTCTGGCTTCCGCCACACGCGGCTGTCCGGCCCCATCGCCGAGGTGGATGCGGGGGGACACAGAGACCTTGAGTCCTGCGGCGGTCCGGTGCAGCAGAGCCAGGTGTCGTGCAGCTCGCCGCCCGACGCTCCCGATGGGTCTTACGGCACAGTGAAGCAGTGCCAGGCCCCCGCCGGCCCCCCCTCGCCCACGGAGCAGGAGGCCGGAGCGCCAAGCTCAGACCACACCTACAAAACGGTGACGTCAAGCACCGAAAAGGGCCTGATAGGTGAGGGGAGCTGTTGCCAGTTTGATTCCCTACGAAGGCCCTGCCGAAGCCTCACTGTGTGTGTGTGGATGGTAATGTCAACAGTCTTTATGTTTTGCTCTTCATTATATGCCATTGTCTTTTAGCTAGTGATCAATAGCTAGTTAGAATTAGCAGACACTTTTATCCAAAGTGGAACATTGATTTTACAGATTCGATTTTTACTTGCGATCAGGCAGTTGGTCATAGGGCTGGGCGATAAAACCATCTTGAACCTGTCAATTACGATTGACGGCTTGACATTTGTACTCGATATGGACAAGCCCTAGCATTTCACACAGCGGAAATAAACACAACAGCCAATCAGGCTGCAGGCTTTGGCTGGCACACGGCCATTTGCCGCAAGGTGTCGTTTACTACCTGCAGGGGTGAAGAAAGCTCTGGAATGTTGGAGAACATGGGTGGAACAAGTGAGGGGCTCTGCCTGTAGAACACACACATACACACAACCATAACGCTGCCTGTAGAACACACAAACAACCGTAATGTTGCCTGTAGAACACACACACACAACCGTAACGCTGCCTGTAGAACCCACACAACCGCAACGCTGCCTGTAGAACACAAACAACAGCAACGGTGCCTGTAGAATACACACACAAACGTAACACTGCCTGTAGAACACACACACACAACCGTAACACTGCCTGTAGAACACACACACAACCGTAATGCTGCCTGTAGAACCCACACACAACCGTAACGCTGCCTGTAAAACTATACACAAACGTAACACTGCCTGTAGAACACACACACACAACCGTAACACTGCCTGTAGAACGCACACACAACTGTAACGCTGCCTGCAAAACCCACACAACTGTAACGCTGCCTGTAGAACGCACACAACCGTAACGCTGCCTGCAGAACACACACAATGGGAAGGCTGCCTGTAGAATACACACACAACCGTAACGCTGCCTGTAGAACACGCACAACCGTAACGCTACCTTTAGAACACACAAAACCGTAATGCTGGCTGTAGAACACACACACAACTGTAACGCTGCCTGTAGAACTCACACAACCGTAACGCTGCCTGTAAAACTATACACAAACGTAACACTGCCTGTAGAACACACACACACAACCGTAACACTGCCTGTAGAACGCACAGACAACTGTAACGCTGCCTGCAAAACCCACACAACTGTAACGCTGCCTGTAGAACTCACACAACCGTAACGCTGCCTGCAGAACACACACAACGGGAAGGCTGTCTGTAGAATACACACACAACCGTAATGCTGCCTGTAGAACACACACAACTGTAACGCTGCCTGTAGAACACACAACCATGACGCTGCCTGTAGAACACACACATACACACAACCATAACGCTGCCTGTAGAACACAAACAACAGCAACGGTGCCTG
>OMOU01092460.1:0-10612 GCA_900312585.1 Malacocephalus occidentalis
CTGAGCTATGTCCTACATTGCCACCAGCACTGAGCTATGTCCTACGTTACCAACAACAGTAAACTATGTCCTACGTCACCACCAACACTGAGCTATGTCCTACGTTACCAACAACAGTAAACTATGTCCTATGTTACCACCAACACTGAGCTATGTCCTACGTTCCCACCAACAGTAAACTATGTCCTATGTTACCACCAACACTGAGCTATGTCCTACGTTACCACCAACAGTAAACTATGTCCTATGTTACCACCAACACTGAGCTATGTCCTACGTTACCACCAGCACTGAGCTATGTCCTACGTTACCACCAACACTAACCTACACCCTACGTTACCACCAACAGCAAACTACATCCTACATTACCACCAACAGTAAACTATGTTCTACGTTACAAACAAGATCCTTCCAGATCCTGAGCCACGTTTTCCTGTTTGTTCCCACAAGTTCTGATAGAACACCTGTTTCTCATTGACCCAATCAACCAGTGTATTTATACTCAGACCAACAGAACAGGCATTGTTGAATTGTTTGTTTGTTATTCATTTATATTAATGCAAACTTGTTCCATCTACTAAATATCTTGCCTATTTGTTTATTTAGACGTATTCATTGTACACTTGATTATATACATTTGATTATTCTATTGTTTATTATCAAATTGTTATTCTTATCTCGTTGATATTTTGAGCGACCTTCTGGATTAATTAAGTTTTATCTTATCTTATCTCTCTTATCTTAATGGGCATTTACCTTAATGGAATATTGTCTTTTGTTTTGCTTTCTTGTTTTTGGAATGGCTGTTGGATTCACCTGAACACAGTGAGTTTTTGTTGTATTTTAAAGAATTGAGAGCTTTTTTTGCCTCTGATTTAAGAGACTAATTAAAACCTAATTTACTATCCCCCTGGCTTAGAGTCTGCTTTTGGGTCCAAAACTAAGTACTGGCCTCTCAGCCATGACAGAACAATTCTGCCAGAATGGACCCAGCAGACTATGACTCACTTAAAGTAGCTGAAGAAAAGCAAGGCTCCCTCCTCAGTTATCACCAGTGGGGGAGTTCAAGTCAACCAAGGACTCTCATCTATTTACAAGGTGTTGCAGAACCTGACTCCCCGTCTCCCTCTAGAGAACCATGCCTGCCTGCCCCTCAACCTTACACTGGTGAACCAGGTACCCATCTTTAATATTTCTCCCAGTGTACGCTGTCTATGGAGCTGCAAATGTCAGCTTCCCGTGTGGCCTATGTTATCACGTTTCTCATCGGGAAGGCAAGGGAGTGGGGAACTGTAATGTGGGATACTAAAGCATCCTTCTGTCATAATTTCAAGGAGTTTTGTGAGTGTTTGATCATTCTCCAAAGGGGAGG
This sequence comes from Malacocephalus occidentalis, assembly GCA_900312585.1. Taxonomy (NCBI): domain Eukaryota; kingdom Metazoa; phylum Chordata; class Actinopteri; order Gadiformes; family Macrouridae; genus Malacocephalus; species Malacocephalus occidentalis. The sequence continues at coordinate 1,373 of OMOU01092460.1, forward strand.
GCAGCAGCCAGGTTACTAATGGGGCTGAAACAAGGGGATTAGTTTATGACTCAGTAATAGTCAAGCTTGTTTGATGCTTTTTACATGGCCTTAATCACAACATTTTGGATGAATGAAAGTGAGGGACCTAGGCCTGGGCACCCCATCTGCAACTGGATTATGGACTTCCTGACAGGCAGTTCTCAAGTGGTGACAATTGGTAGCAACACCTCATCCACTTTGGTCCTCAACACAGGAGCGCCACAAGGCTGCTGCCTCAGCCCACGGCTCTACTCTTTGTTCACACATAACTGTTCAGCCATACACTGCAGCAATTAGATCACCAAGTTTGCAGATGGGACCACCGTAATCTGCCTGATAAACAACAACCACAAAACGGAATACAGAGACGAGGGAGTCCAACTGACGCAGTGGTGCAAGAACAGCCTTGCACTGAATGTCAGCAAGACCGAGGAATTCATGGACTTCAGGAACCACTGAGGGCCCCACTCCCTCATCAGCTTAGATGGGACACCGGTGGAAATCACCAGTTGCTTCCATTTCATGGGACTAAAGATCTCTGACGACCCAGCATCCGTCCGTACAACACTGGGGCCATGCTCAAGGAGGCACACCACTGCCTCTACCCCCTAAGGTGCCTCAGGAAATGTGACATAAGCATGATAATCGATGGCACCATAGAGTGCATCTGTCAGGTGGTGCCAATACCACTGCACAGGACATTGTGTTATTGGATTATTGGACTATTATTGGATTCTTGGATTTACACTTTTGGATTACTGGACTATTATTGGCAAATTTAGTTTTTACTATTGGACGATAGTATTATTGGACTATTGTTGGACTTACAATGACACTATACGAGACAGGAATAGACTTACAATTACATGAGTAACTTGGCTACATAGCATGCAGGCACCCTCACTGTACTGTACTGCACTGGGTAGTTATCATGATACTTTATCATCACATGTGGCTGCTACTATCGAGACACTTTTACTACATTTTGCACCACCGGCCAGTATTGCTACTCTTACTTGTCACTGTTTACCTTTTACTGTACTTATTAGGTACTATCTTCTCATTGAGTTGTTTTTGAATTTATGTTTAGAAGAATACTGTTTCGAAGAATACTTTTTATTGGGATGTGAATGGGGAGTAAGCATTTCATTGTACTTGTTCCATTTGGCAGTAAAGAAACCCTGAATCTTGAATGTGTATCGGAAAGTGGAGTTAAGTTGCGAGCCAAAGGGTGGGGGTGTGTTGTTGCTGCAGTTACCAGGCTGGGGGTCGGTGTAGTCCACAGTATAGCCGTCCAGTTGGAGGAGCTCCACAGGCTCTGCCTTCTTCTCTCTGTAGCTGCACATGGCAAATGTGTATTGGCTCACCTGCACCAATCACACAAACAAGGTGTGTTCACACCACGGATCCCCACGCAGGACAGCCATGTCAGGTACACTCATTCAGTGGAACAATGCTACTGCTGGAGAATGATGTTCTGAGTGTGCCATCCATGCACACAGGCCCATACAAAATGCACCCGCAAAACTGCAGTCCTTCAATCACATTGTGCATCGTTTAAAAATGACATTTCTGGACCAGTTATGGTTGTTCACGTGTGCATGTATGTGTGTGTGTGTATGTCATTGTGTGCATGTGTGTGGGGGGAATGTGATTGCAAAGCAAATGCTTCTTAATTTGTTGTGATTGAATATACTTTTGTTCAAATGAATATTTTATCTGTAAATGAGTCCGTTTAGTCAGTTATGCTAATCTAGTTAAAACATGCTAATAGCACCGTTTAGGGAAAAGCTGCCAGCGTTTTCCACACAACCGCCCTGATGGACACTCAAAAGCATATAGAAACACACCCCACATCTCCCCATATGTCACACCGACAGATTCACACACACACACACATGCACGCACACGGACACACACACACACACACACGCACGCATGCGCACACGCACACGCACACAGACACACACACACACACACACACACAGAGATACACACACGCCTGTGTGCATGTGAAAGAAGAGTGAAGTAAGTGACAGCTGTTTCGCTCTTAAGTAACCCACTCAATATACAAGCATGTGTGTGTGTGCATGTGTGTGTGTGTGTGTGTGCAAAGATAATGACATTATAATAACTTAAATGAAGTGGCTGAATGGAGGGGGGTGAAATTGAAGAGCCATTGATGTTGGAAAGCTGTATCAAGGAGAATGTGTGTTCATGACCAGCAATAATAAGCACCAAGGCAGCGTGTGTGTGTGTGTGTGTGTGTGTGTGTGTGTGTGTGTGTGTGAATGGACTTGGGTCTGTATTAATGCAAGCGCTAATATCACAGCTAGTGGGAATAAAAGATCCCTGTTTAAAAAACCAGAGAGTGGGGATGATGAACACACGGCCACTCATGAACATGTGCGATATTTTGTTCCCTGTTTAGTATCAAGTGTGTGTATCTGTGTGTGTGTGTGTGTGTCTGTGCGTATATCTGTGTGTGTGTGTGTGTGTCTGTGCGTATATCTGTGTGTGTGTGTGTGTGTGCCCATCTGTGCAGCTCTCCGTGTGTGGATCAATATTGTTTTGATGCCAGCGGTCTTCGTGGATCTATAGACAGTGGTCTAAGCGTTGGCTGGTTTAAGCTAAAATGGCAAAAATTGTCTTTAAATTCTACATTATAATGACGACACAAGTTGGTTTGTGTCTGAACTGAAGATAAACACATGGTTATACAAAAAATGATGAAAAAGAAAAAGATGAACATAAGAATTGCAATTGGTATTGATGTTAGTTTAAGTGTCCTATCCATCGAGCATTAGCAAAGCATATCATTCAATGCATTGAGCATCAGCCTTTGTCATGAATGGGATTTTTAAATTCATAATCAGATGAATCAATAGAAACGGCTGACATATATTCATAGTCCCATATTGCCTGGCCCTAGTGCTCAGCTCAGTGTGTTTCTGTTTGTCGCATCCAGTTTTGTCTCATGAAGCGAGCTCATGCAGACACGCATTCCATGTTGTGCCACAGCTGACTGGCTAACAAAACAACATCAGAACACATCATGGCCGCCATGGCGCTCAGAGTAAGTGCTGCTTACACACAAGAGGTATCTCCATTCTGCAGATGTCTTTCAATTTTGATTATGCCTATAGATGCAAAGATGTCTATCATCACTGTCTCAGCCTGTTTACACGAGGGGGGGGGGGCGGTTGATAAGCACACTAACATACAGGTTTCAGATTGGTACCACGTCCGAGAACAGGCGCAGGCACAGCGACCGTGGTGCACCAGGGCACATTACTTTGGATAACGCCACGAATCATGAAATCCGAGGTCTCAGACTCGTCTGATGAGAGGAAAAGCAGACAGAGCACGGCTGGTTTCTGGATATTCTGGATATATGCATTCCGGGCGTCTTGATGCCGATTGGTTGACAACCGGTGGCGGCTGAGCCAAGAATGTGACTTAATGACACTTTTGTGAGAGATGCGGTCGAGAGGATAACATATCTATCTGTGGAACGCCACCTCCGTGTCCCAGATACAGGATACCTCTTATACCACCGAGCCCACCTGTTTTGACGGGGAAAACATCGCTCTCTGCATCACTATCTCAAAACTGTGATTTGAAGAGAAATTCAAGGAGATTCTAGAAACGTTGAGTCTAGAGGATTCTGTGTGTGTGTGGGGGGGGGCTCCATCAAAGCAGCATTAGAGAAGCACAATTCCCCGGCGTGGGCTGATGTGAGCGTACGCGTGTGTCTCAGTGTGTGCCTTGTGATTTTTGGTGACATATGAGATCACGCTGGCAGTGACGTGATGAGCCCCTGGGCGACCAATGGGAGGCCTCAGGGGAGCGGCATGGCCCCGCCTCCCTGCGCTGTCACACAACCGGCGTCTCCACACCCGTACACACAGAATGTACACGCACACACGAGGGTTATTATTTTGTCACTCATTATTCATATTTCACTATATTTACTATTACTATCAATAATTAGTATTTATTCATATTTAGACAGGTATGTGCCGATATACTAATTGTATATTGTTAGTTGACCTATATGCATTGATTGAGGAAATGATAAACAATATGTTTCCATTTATATTTCTACACTTGACTTCAACATCAATGGAAAATCAACATCTTTCTTATTATTTCTATCTATAAGGATATTTTGTATATCAACCATGAGAATTGTATGACAACATTGAGAGAGCTTCACATCACATGTTAAGCTAGCGGTCCCTCCTGTTTCCATAACATTCAAGGTATGGTACTGTGATCACACCAGGGAGCGTGTTATCGAGAAGTCGTGAACATTCTCAAATAGAATCAAGTCAAACGACTAAACTGTCACACCATTAACCTAGATCTGATGCTAGCAAATCATGTGCAGTTCAAAAAGCCCTAATTAGAAATGATGATCAGGACGCTCCCTTCAGAAGTAGCAGATCAACACAAAGCCTGACAAATAAAAGTGAAATGTTCATTGTTCATTATTGATGTTGATGGCAAAAAATGTAGGGTATGATTTCACGTAATAACTACAATAAAAGTAATTGTATACAATGACCATGATATATCAGCAGAGATACAGCCATTATGTAAAGATAAAGTCCATGACGTCTGCTTGTGTTGGTCTGTGTGTTACTCTCTGAGTACCCCGTGTTGCCAGATATGAAACAAATTGGCTCACAAACACAGCATGCTGTAGCCAACAACCAACAACCAGGATCAACTGAGATCATACTAGATTCTACCAAACCTAATTCTACCTAATTCAACAATCTGCATGAACTAGTTTTTAATTTGCAAGCAATGAATACATTGCATGTATGCAGAAGCTCATCACCTATAGTGTCAGATTACTCACCCACATTCCTCACTGTCATCATCACAATAGAATACTAATATAATGTTGCACTGTTGTTCGTTCAGTGTCACAACTCTCCCATATTGTGAACTTTTTGAAACATTTGAAACATTTTTAATGGAGCATGGAACATATTTAATGGAGACTCCTGGCAAGAACGCAACACCAGTGATTTCAAATTGCCCATTGGTCACTTGTACAGGACTGAGGACCCGGGCTGAGTGACTCGGTGCAGAGACAGGGAGGCTGTGATGGGTGTGTGTGTGTGTGTGTGTGTATTTTTTACTACTACTTTGCATTTCGTTGTACTGGTATGCATACTCTGTGCAATGACAATAAAGTTGAATCTAATCTAATCTAATGCAAGGAGAGTTGATATTCCAGGACATGACAGCCGTGTATCAATGAGAATAAAAAAGGTTGTGTGAAGAAAGAACGGATTGGCGTTGGGATGGGAAACGACGTCACAAAGAGCCTTAGATGCCAAGAATAAAGCGTGTTAGCTGTGCGGTGCAGTTCCTGCTTCCTGAGATCTAGCTAACCTTGGGACAGGAGTGACCACATCACATAACACTGATCACGGGTCCCCATTAGCTCTGATCAGATTTGTGGCATTTTGTGTTGGCCTCTCCAACATGGCGGCAACGCTGACGTTCATGTGATGTGTTCACTAGCTTAGTGGACTATCTGCTCCATGAACATAGCAGACCTACGATCCCTGGGTGTGTCCTACAATGACACCGCTGTGACGCAGGGCCACGGCGGCTCCTGGGAGGGATGTATTGAAATATTAGCCCATTCCATTAATCTGAGTTCATGCCCTACAGTAGTGGAATATGAATGGAAGATCAAATTTAAGATATCTGCAGACTTTAGAAGTGGCCACTAATGGTACTCTTAGCAGCATTGCTTGCAATTATGCTTACTCAGCTCACGTAATATTATTAGGTAAAAATGTGAATGTATTTGTCAAACAATTAATACACACACACACTTTCTCACACACAGCTATACATACGCAATTTAAACCAATTTGGAGTGATTACAATGGTATAATAATAAGGGGAGGAAGCAAGCATAGAGAATCCACATTAGCAATGTATCAGTGTCTGCTGGTTCCACCAGACTGGAGCGCTGCAGAGGACTGCTTCTGATGGGTTTAGACAGACGGGCGGGCTTGACCTAAGGTACACAGAAATAATACTAACACTAACAGGAATTATGTAACAATAATACAAAGAACAATTATTAGTATGATTATATCACAAGCATACTACTACTACTACTACTACTACTAATAATAATAATAATAATAATAATAATGTATTATTATTATTATTATTATTATTATTATTAGTATAACTATTAATATTAATAATAATCATAATCATAATCATAATCATAGTAATTTGTATTCTTTATTCCTACTCATGACCCTTCTGTCTTGCTGTAGTGTGAGCAAAGTGAGAGAGGAGGCAGAGGAGGCAGGCATCCTGTTGAGAGGGGCGTTGGACAGCAGCAGTGTGTGTGTGTGTGATGGTGAACACTCACTAGAGACGTGACATGCAAGCAAAAGCAACCAAAAAAGAGCAGACAGAAAGCAACAAAAAAAAGACAGAACACAGAGACGATAGACACACCGCCGCTGCGATACAGTCCCCGTATTCGGCTGTTCCACCAACTAACAGACCCCACAATCAGGTCCACGCTTTGGTCCTCCAGACAAACACACAGACACTCTCTCTCTCTCTCTCTGTTTCTCTCTCTCACACACACACACACACACAGGCAAGGGGCAAGAACAAATGCAATCATACCAACAAAAACAAAAACAACAACAGCAGCACACACACACGCGCACACACGCGCACGGCCAAGTCTACTGAGCGGTGTTTGTCACCTTCTATATGCGTAGCTGGGAGCGGCTGGCAGAGCGGGGCTTTCCTAGCTGCCAGTGCTCGCCGTGCTCGTGTTCACTCCACTCTGTCAATCCCCTGTCAACATGTAGCTCTGAGACATATCCGCCTGCCCTGGCCCGCCAGAGAGACAGAGAGACAGAGAGGGAAGGGGAGAGGGGGAGGGAGAGAGAGAGGGAGAGAGAGACAAAGACAGAGACAGAGACAGAGAGAAAGAGAGAGACAGGGAGAGAGAGACAGAGAAAGAGAGAGAGACAGAGAAAGAGAGAGGGGGGGAGAGGGGGGGAGAGGGGAGAGGGGAGAGAGATAGAGAGACAGAGAAAGGGAGAGCGAGAGAGAGGCAGAGAGTGACAGAGAGAGAGATGGAGAGAGAGAGGGAGAGGAAGAAAGGCAGAGAGAGAGAGAGATAGGCCTGGCTCTAGTTCGCTCGCCCTCCCACCCACAACGGGGGCCACCAGAAAATGGCCGCCACCTATGTGTCCCCTGACAAAAGCCTGCCTGCTCTCTCTAGCGGTTTAGTGACAGCTGAGGGGAGACAGCTTGGCTACACCTCTTCTTGCAGTACTCTGCAACCCGGCACCCCCACACACACACACACACACACACACACACACACTCACACTCACACACAACACCCCCACACACAGAGACACACACACCTACCAACCTACAAATTAAACCATGAATGGAATATTTTAGATGCGTATATTAGAATTTTCCATTGGACTGTTGGTCTCATACATAATAAATAATATACAAAACATGTCATGGCATGTCAATAAAATCCGTTTGCTGTGGGACATGGGATATGGTGTAGAGCATTGCACGTAACAAAGCCTTTTCATATGTCTTATGTTGTCATGTAAATATCATTAGTTTCACAGCATGTCATGAAAACCTTGACATGCAAAAAAACCCACAAATTGCTTAACCTTTGTGGTTAATAAGAGTAATGAAGCAGCTCAATATACCATGTTAGTGTTGCGTAGATCACTAATTAGGGTATAATTATATTAACCAAGATTTGTTTTTAGTCTAACATAATCAAACATCATTACTGTTTTGCATTTTAATTCTTACCTGGACCAGCACAAAAAATCGCTTTTTCCATCTTTTCCACACGTTCTTCCCAATAGCCCAAAGATACCTGTGAATAGGAAACAAGAGAAAATGTGGAATAAAATTAAACATTTGTTAGTCACAAGAGTTTGGTTCTTTGTCACTGAGAAATCGAATTCAGTTAACTTTGTAGGACAAATGCTTTGATAGACATTAGCTGAGAGACGATTTCAGACCCATACAAGCAAGAGTCAGGCCTGGCCTGACCCCTTCTGGCACATCCATGCCACTGCACCCAAATTGAATAACGTAGACTTCCACTGTAAATACATGTATCACTGGATTAAAATCAAGTGAATTCATATTTATCCATCCATTCTCCTCCGCTTATCCGGGGCCGGGTCACGGAGGCAGCAGGCTAAGCAGGGCTCTCCAGGTGTACTTCTCCCCAGCAACGCTTTCTAGTTCCTCCTGGGGGATCCCGAGGCGTCCCCCGGGGTCTCCTCCCAGTCGGACGTGCCCGGAACACCTCTAAAGGGAGGCGCCCGGGGGGCATCCTGGTCAAATGCCCGAACCACCTCAGCTGACTCCTTTCGATGCGAAGGAGCAGCGGCTCTACTCCGAGCTCCCTCCGGATGTCTGAGCTCCTCACCTTATCTCTAAGGCTGAGCCCAGCCACCCTCCGGAGGGACCTCGTTTCGACCGCTTGTATCCGCGATCTCGTTCTTTCGGTCACTACCCATAGCTCGTGACCATAGGTGAGGGTTGGAACGTAGATGGACCGGTAAATCGAGAGCTTCGCCTTCCGGCTCAGCTCCTTCTTCACCACAACGGACCAGTACAGCGCCTGCATTACTGCAGACGCCGCACCAATCTGTCTGTCCAACTCACGCGTGAACAAGACCCCGAGATACTTCAACTCCTTCGCTTGAGGCAACAACTCCCTCCCAACCCGGAGGGAGCACTCCACCGTTTTCCGGCAGAGAACCATGGCCTCAGACTTGGAGGTGCTGACTCTCATCCCGACCGCTTCACACTCGGCTGCAGACCGCCCCAGTGCTTGCTGGAGGTTGCGGTCTGATGTAGCCAACAGAACTACATCGTCTGCAAAGAGCAGGGATGCAATTCTGAGGTCCCCAAACCGGACACATCACAAACAGAATCGGTGACAAGGGGCAACCTTGGCGGAGTCCAACACCCACTGAGAACGTGCTTGATTTTGTGCCGAGTATACGGACACAGCTCTCACTTTGTTTGTACAGGGACCGAATGGCGCGTACTAACGGCCCCGGCACCCCATACTCACGCAGTACCTCCCACAGGATTTCCCGGGGGACACGGTCATAAGCCTTCTCCAAGTCCACAAAGCACATG
>OMOU01092468.1:0-17249 GCA_900312585.1 Malacocephalus occidentalis
TAGTCTCTGTGTGTACATGCAGGCCTTGCTTTGCAGCTCCCAGAGCCAGCCTCTGGGGAAACATCGGCATGGTCAGCGGAAGGAGCCAGCGGCCATGCAGGGAAACACACACATCTCACACATTAAGATCCGCAGATAAGACACACACACACGCTTTACTGGTACATATTTGCATACAGATAGTCTGGCCTTTATGTGGACTCATGGACGATAGCTACAACGGGCCTGTAGTATAGTATCATATCATATAGTATCATATCGTATAGTATAGTATAGTATAGTATAGCAAAGTATAGCATAGCATAGTATAGTATAGTATGGTATAGTTTTGTGGTTAGGGTTAGGGTTAGTCATTAGCATACTGTAGTAATATTTCCCCAAATTAAAAAATATTATATAATATATCATCATGTTCACGCTACAACTCTTCGCCTTACCCATCATCAGGAAAAAAACTACTCCATTTAAAATACTTAATAATACTCTATAAAACAACATTTAGAGCTCTGTGGAAATTCTATCTCATGTTTGTCCTCACGATCATTCAAATGTTTTTTCATTATTCTCTTGTCGGATATGCTGTGTGATATGATTGGTTAGTGACCATCAGTTGTACACTACTTTTATTGATGCATTGTGGGATATCCATGAGTCCATTATATGGGGTATAATTATTCTCACTATACATTCAGACAGCACTACAAAATGGCAACCTCACTAGATAGACGATATATTGTGAGTAGTGAGTAGTTTCAGACACTCACCCACCTGGTCCCCAATCCCTCGTTAGCTCCCCAGTGATTACACCTAGTCACTTCCTCGCTCCCCAGTACTTACACAAGTTCACTTTCTTTGTTCTCTGGCAGGTTGTCTTTGGGATGTGTGTTTCTGATTATTCTGATTATAGTTTTTTGTTAAGTAAAGACTCTTTTACATTTGTCTCGAGTCGTGCTCTGGTTAATTTGCCTTAGAACTGTGATATAGTGTAGTACTGCTACTATTCTACAGTACAACTCCATACTACTGTACTACAACTCAACTGATTCCAAATTAGCAGTTGGAAACTACATATTTGAGTCACTGGTGTGAAATGTGGTTATTGAAATACAAACCCACCGGAATATGTGTCTGGTTCACACTGATGGCACATGGTTGCGCCCTTGTAGGAGTAGGAGTCTGCAGGGCAGGGCTGACAGAACGCTGATCCTACTTTAGCGCTGTAGGTGCCCGGCTTGCAGAGGAAGCACTCTGACGTATAGGCCACCCCTGGACCACCAGAAACATGAACATTAACATGAACATATTAACAGACAAACAGACAAATAGGGTTGTTGTTGGACCGGGGGTAGGGGCGGGGGCATTTAGTGGTAAACACATCACCTCAAGCAACAGACTGGTATTGTGATAGTTAGAGACAGCAACACGGTCCTCACTGTTGTCGAGGACGGCCTCATTGATCCAACACATGAAAAAAATATTATAAACATGCTTTAAATGTATATTTGAGTTGCCAGTTCATTGGGGTTACTGGTCGATGGTTTGAGAGGTTATTAATTATGTTAAGACGGTCAATCTCCTGTTGAGAATATCCAAGGGACTTTAGTGTCCATAGTTTGCATGCTACACATTTGTGGATATAGAATGGCATCTGGGTACTTTTAGTACAATTTTTTGCATACTACGTGAAAATATGATTGATTGTAAATATGATACTACTCTTGACACAGTATGCTAGTGTGGATATTCGGATGCAGCCACTGTCTGACCTGAAATGGCGATGTTACGCAACAGAACGGGTTTGATGGCTGTTTCCTGCAGAGCGTATGCTGTGGTCCTCCAGTACAGAACGTTGGTGCCCTGGTTCAATTCCACCTGGACCCAGAAAGCAGGAGCAATATTAGAGCATAAACAGACAAGAGGCAGGTATAGGAGGACTTCACGTGATACAGCTTACATGATTCCGATTCCAGTCTGTGTCGGATATCTTCACAAACGGGCTTTCCGTTTCTGTGGACTGGCACTGGTCATTCTGCACCTAAATGGCCCAGAAGGAAATGAGTAAACAAACAAATGAGTAAACGAACACACCTAATAACCTACGTTGACACAGAATGTGTTGCAGCTGTTGGGATACTTACGAAAAATTCAAAGTAGATGTTGTTGTCGGGGTACAAATATTCAAAAGACACGGCTCCGGGTTTTTTGAGGTTGACAGCATAGGACAAAGTAGTGATGCACTCGTCTACGTTAGAGGCTATGTGATCGCCCTTGGGAACCCACATGGACCTGGGTGAAAGCACCACAAACACAGGGTGGTGTACATCTGAGAATCCTCTTTATCCATGTAGAATATTGGGAAGAATGGTGTTTGGCTGAATGGCACTGGCGTTCAATCCACAATGTGTGCAACCAACTGGTAAGCATCCTTACTTTGTGCTTGATGACATCTAGCTGATTACCTGAATTCACTTTCCAAGTTACTTTGGATAAAAGTGTCTGCTAAAACGTTGGTTTTAAAACATTTTGTGCCCAAGGCAGACCAAAATCTCAAGGCACACCAGTATTCATATCTGTGCAAAATAGCCTTTATAACATTTTATCAATCTTATCATTTTGTAAATGTTTATTTTTGTTTACTACCACAAACAACTATATTACTCATTCAATATTTCAAAATAGTTCATTTGTAAAATGTCAGGTTTGTAATTAAGAAATATTAGAATTTGCCTCTGTATTGGGAAATGAATAGAAAATGTAATTCACAACTTTTTGTACTGTATATATTGCAATAATAATGTATGGTTGTCACAACAACTCATAGCACGCCTGGACTTTCCTCAGGACCCACTGGTTTGGGAACCACATAAATGACTCAACAGTAATTATAAGATCAATGTGAATGGCACAGTGAGAGCAAACTGCAGGGAGGCCAAACTCACTTGGAGCAGTTGGTCTGGGCATCCTTCTCATTGATGCTGATGCCGTGCGTAACGAAGCCCACCGGCAGGCCATCCCACTCATCAAAGGCCACCCCTGTGCCCAGGGAGTAGCTCCCGGCCGCACACTTCTGGCAGCTCTGGCTGCTCATGTCCAGGAACTCCCCTTGGTTGCAGGAGAAGGCTGCACAGAGCGGGCAGGGTGGTCCAGAGAGAAGTAGCGGGTTAGATATGATTAAGTGGGCTCATTGGGAGGAGCAGAGAGATATGTAGTAGGGCTGGATATGGTCCAAAAAAAAATAATTGCGATTATTTTCACAGGTGTAATTTTGCATCACAATTTTCATTTTCATTGAAAAAAACTATTAGCCATACAAGCAAACTAACAAACAACCAAACGGATGTGTAGGCCAGAGCATCTCTGCAGTGCTACAGTACTAGTGGTAATTTATATTGGTTTTATGCATTTACATTTACAAATTGTGGTTTGGACATTGCACTTAGCAACATTGTGATTTGGACAACATTTTGATTACTTGTTCAGGCCTCATGTACAGGACAATTCTGTGAGGTGATGTTCAGGCTTTTTTTTGTTTTGTTTTTTAAATGGGGGACAGGAACTGCACATGTGTTCCACAGAGACAACAAACTCCACAAACTCATTTTCATTACAACCATCCACCAAGTGTCTCTCTGCCAGATAATATGGCAATTATTTGATGGTCCACAGTGGAAAAACATAGAATTACTCTGGCCTTGACCATTAAAGGATGGCATGAGGTATCCTGGGTAATGTAGTCATGGGATGAAACTCACTGCATTGGGTGCCTTTCACGGGGTCTGGGAGTCCTGTGCATGTATCAAGTTTGTTGGGGACAGCCACTCTCCACCGGGACTCCAGCACGTCACAGTCTGTGTACTCAAAGTGGTAGTCAGACTGGAAAAAGACAATTAAAAAGGATTCAAATGTACCTGTGACTGTAAACCAGTATGAAGACAAACAGATATGAAATCAATATTTCATTACATTAAAAAAAACACAGTCAAACAGGAGGTCATATGATGAAGAACTGAAGAGGCATTTGTAAGATTAAAAAGCAATGTTGTGTGGATGAGTTTAGGTGTTGTAGTGTGATTAAGTCAAAAAAATGTACTTCTTAGGGTAACGTCTTTTCTAAATAAAGTCGGGAGCTAATATTTACACAAGAAAACGGCCCCACCGGTTGTCTCAATATGTTCTTCTGGTTTCTAATCATGGAAGTGCTTCTGCTATACTGGAATCCCTACAGGGTTTGTTTATGCAGTCAGGGGGAGATGGTGCTTGTGAACCTACCCTTTTGTAAACATGTCATCTCAGAATTGTTGTTGAAAAGTTTCCACAGGGAGACAGCAAACACAATGATACTACTTTGAGTTTCGACCCACTTAAAAGGCTGTTTACAGTGGTTCATTTACAAACATCACCCCACCCACAATGCATTCAAATTATGCAAATGCGATTTCCTTTTAAGCTCATTTTTTTTCCTTCATAATTGCAGAATAGGCAGAGAGGGGTTGCCCTAAGATGTTGTCACTAACGGCCTGGCTCTGACTTGCTGTAATAGATCAACCCATGTAGGATAAATAGTTTAGTGGCCTGGTTAAACTAGGACAGCTTGGTGTTTGTCATTAGTCCTGCTTCATGAGCAGTGGCCGGGGTGTCTCCTTACCCAAGGGCCTCGCAGGGCCCACTGATACATAGGAATAGAACTAGAGATACACTCACAGCCAAACTGCTTGCTTTAAACAAACAGGAGGAAACCAAGGCAACAGGACATGGGGATGAATGGGTTTCATGGTCAAATGCCTTCTGGTGGCAGAAAACACATTCACCTGTAGATAGCACCAGCAGATGACATGTTGACCCTAAGCTCTGTCACCTTGAGATGTGGGCGCTGCAGTTGCCATAGACGGTGTGTAGCATCAATACCGTGCACATAGATAAGCCTTGACACACTAGGCTGTCTTTGTGCCATAAACGTACCACCGTAAAGAAATATACTAGGGCTGCATTATCAAATGGCACAGTTGTAATGCAAATATTACACATTCGTTACCAGATAAGTAGGCCTACGGAGTAGTACATTGGAGGTGTAAACTTTAACACACCACTTGTTCCACACATTTTATGGAATCAAATATTATTAACTACTGGACACTGCTTTTCTAAAGTATTGATGAGCACATCCAGTGAGCCTCACCATACCAATAGGCCAATGATTTCATAGATGACAGGTTGCAGTACACACATTTGCACACTAGCCTAACATATGTTTATTTCCCACGTGTCACTTATGTAGAAACCTTTTTTTTCCAAGAACTCTTTTCGAAAAATGCATATAGGCCTTTGCTATGTAGACTAAATTATAATAACAAACACTAAAGTAAAACATGAGCAGGATATTTCAGACCCAGCGGTTTGACAACCCCATATTTTATCATAGGGCCAATACATGCCTTCTGACTGTGTGTGTGTGCGTGTGTTTGTTTACATGCTGTAAGTAATAAGTAATTAACAAGTAATACAATTCAAATAAAATTTGGCCAATTCATTCTCATTTTCATTAATTACATTTTTTTTAAATATCTTCCACTTTTTCAAAAATGTTAACTAATTTCAGTTTAAACAGAGGCTTGAAACTAACTATCAATGCTATTTAAACTGAAAATGTAAATAAAACATGACACAACTTTCTCTATATATAATAGTTCAAGAGTTGTGTGCCTCGTTCATGCAGAACAATATTAAACAAATACAAAACATAGTCGAAGTTTCTATTAATGTAATTCATCTTACCTCTTTACATAAGGGCAATTCCGCATTGATATGAGCAAGTAAATGCCATATTACAAAGCGAGCAAAAGAGAACTGAACGAGTTGCATGGCTGCTGTTCTCATGTGGTTTTTACTGCTGTGACGCCACGACACGAGCCATTATAGAGGATCCAATGGGGCGGGGCTTTACCTGGAGTAGGTAGCACAGGCTAACTTGTGATTGGATGCCTGCTTTTTACACATTACCATTTCACGTTATACATATATTTCAGGCCTATATTAGGCTATATATGGAGGCCTAAGGATTCGATGCGGTGAGATGGGATGGTGGTTTTAAGTGTACGCAAATTTGGGAAAAACGCAAAATAATTATTGATCATGTGTTTTAAGTAACTAGTAACTAAAACCGTCAGATAAAAATGTAATTAATGTAATCAGTCGTGTAAATTAACAAAGCACGAATAAATCTGAGGTAAGCCTACCTGTAGGTTACTTTACTCGAGTATTTTCTGCACTCCAGACAAATATATATATTATATAATACAATTCTTAATACAGTAGCCTTTTATTTTTGGTACTTTAGTATGCTATGTTTTAGTTCTAGTACTTTTGTAATTTCTACCAGTTTCAATGCAGGGTTTATACTTTATAAGAGATTATTTATACAGGGTGGCATTGCTACTTTTACTCAAAAGATCAGAGTAATTCTTGCACCACTGGTGAGAATTGATATCACGGTCGAGACGACTCAGTGCTTTGAGAAGTTGTTTACGTTCAGTGGTTGCCAAGAGACCAGGCTGTAAACATCGTAGCTCGTGAGCCAGTAACTACAGACAAGGGCTATTCGGTACCACACCAAGATGTCAAACCGTAAGCCCTTTCCATTTCCACAACAAGAGAACGACTCCACCTCCACGAGAATCAAGAAGCCATCACAGGTGGGAGGACTTGAAATATTTGGTCTAGCCGAGCTTAGTTACTGAACTGTTGTTTGTGTGAATGCTGCACTAACTTAAGCTATCAGTACAATGAGAAAACGTTCCTGCATGCTTGTACCGTTGATAAACCTGAGACAAAGCGTCGCGTGTGTTTGAATGCACAGGAGACTGTTGGTAAACCAACGCATCTGGCCCAGTACGAAGAGCCATGGAGTCGCCTTCACGTCGCGACGACTGCGTCGAAGAACAGGAGTGGGACACATTACGACCAAGAGGTGACTTTTACAATCGACTTCCTAGGACGTCACTGTTTTTCTATATGGCAATTTAAAAAATTTAAATGCGTACGTTATCCTCTTTAAACTCATATGAACTCACGGACTGCCTATATTCACCTGGGGAACCTCAATTATGTTAATGCAATAGGCATACATTGTACCATTATGAGTCAGTAGTGAATTTACTTGATTGCTGGCAGTCAAGTCTTTCAACCGATTTCCCATTCCACTGCTTCATCTTGGTGTTGATACACCATGCAGTTCTTAAACAGTCATCAAGTACATCACAACGTAACCTGACCGCTTAAGCACATCTGATGAGATTCTCCCTCCACTTCACCAGGTTCCAAACGACAGCCTCGACTTCCACCTCAAGTCCGTCTACGACCAGCACAAAGACTTCCTCTGCACCAGGAGCCAGACCTTATACCAGCAAGATACCGTCTCTGAGGGCCGCGGGTGCGAACAGTACTATGCCAACTGGATATGTGACTACTTACCCAAATGATTAACGCCTGTACTCATGTAATGTCAACTAACAGGAGGACACCCAAAAACCACGAGATGCAAGAAGTCCCACAAAACGAGTTGGAAAAGGACAGCATCAGGGTGTGGACGAATCCGACGAAGAGCTCCATTTACAGCATCAAAGGAACAATAGGTGAAGTGCTGCTCTGCGGTCTGTGTATTAACAAATGGAATTGCATTACATACAAAAAAATTGTTAAAATGATACCAATTAGGCCATTCCAAAACTGAAACAGACATGAGCGCCTTGACAATGATTTCTCTATTTTCCCTTCTCAGAGTCTCACCATATTGCATCAACAAACCGTGGCTACTCAAGGAAGCATGATGGTGGCTTCTACTCAACCTGAGGGTTTATTTCCCACACTTCTAAAAACTGCAAACATGGGGAGAAAGATAATGGAGAAGTTGAAATAAAGTAATTCTCAAGACACCATGTTTGTAGTGCTGTTGTTAAGAGACACCTGTTTAAGGAGGAATGGTTCAGAACCAAACCAGAGGCCTTAAATGTCCATAAGATAAAGATAAAATAACTGTATGGCCCGTTTGAACAGAATTGTGTTGTGGCAAATGTGGCAAAACCAACCAGAGAGCTCCTTCACTCAACAAACAAGACAAGGCAACACAAGCTCAATATAAACAATTCTCCTTTGAGTAAGGTGGCTACATCCCCCGTATGTTTAAATAACTTGGGTGTCCACTCTATACATCAAATTTATTGTGCATTATTGGCTTTGTTCATCCGTGCAAGGCGTCTGAGGAAGGCCTTTTTGCTCCACTCCTCCGGGGACACCATACAAGGGCCGTTGTGAACGCAGAGCACCGTCATCTCCTCCGCATACTGCAGGTCCTGGAGCAGCTGAGGGCACACGGCATCACATGTTCAATGTCAGTCAACAGGACACTGTGTAATAGCAATAGCAGGTATATTTATATTTAGGACAGACGCTTTTATCCAAAGCGACTTACAAAACAGGTTTCAAGTTGCAAGGCTAATAGAATGAGTTCCATAATTGCTAGCTTGCCTGCAGAATAGCTGGGATAAGAGCAGACATGCCATTCTGAGTGTATTACCAACATCTAAGAACATACAATATACTAAACAATGCTAAGTACTATTCATAATTCCAAGACGTACAAACATGCAAGTTAGTAATCAACATAGCGAGTAGACTCCTTCAATACACAACAATGATGGGACTAATCACGTTCTATGGTTGTGGATATTTTATGATCGTAGTTTTGCACATGGTACAGATATTGCCCAAAACTGGAGAGAGAGCGAGGGCGAGAGCAAGAGCGAGAGAAAAAATGAAACCCATGAGACCACCAGATCACCAATGGACTGACTGGCAGCATACACACAGAATCAGAGATCAGTCCAGCAGAGGCAAGCACTCACTTTTGGTGTGATGAAGAAGTACTGTGAGGTGGTCTCTTTGCACGCCGTACGGACCATGATGTCAAACACCCTCCTCTCATTGACGGGGTCCATCCCCTGCAGAGGACACGGTGAGATCCCCAAAGACAATTCAAACAACCTCTTCAAGATAAAGACTTTGTTGGACTCAAACCTTGCACACATGCAATGATACAAGACTCTCCACACGGTAACTCCTATTCAAGACTAAAATAAAAACTTGCCCGTTAATGACAACAAACAAAAAGAAGTGTGAATGTGGAGAGAGAGAGAGAGACCTGGTTGATCTCATCCACCACCCTGAAGGGGCAGCGGTTCAGCTCCTGCAGCGCCATGAGGTAGAGCATGGTGGACACGCTGCGCTCACCCCCGCTCTGGTGGTGGGCGGTCAGCTCATGCAGCTGGGTGCTGTTGTGGAACTTCACCCTGATGCGGATTCCATACTTATCGTACTCCTCCTGTGCGCATAAACAATATATATAAATGAATTTAAATGTTACCAAAAAAATATTAAATATTAAATACAAGTTTTTACATTGACAGTACTCAGACAATAGGTGTTGCACAGAACACAGAGATGCCCTGTAATACCATCTCCAAAATTAAAATTAATTAAAATAAAAAAATGTATATCCCCAGAAACAGCTTTGAGAGTGTTTGCACGAGGGGCCCTTACCTCCTTTTCTGAATGGAGGTCGACCTCCCCCACGCACTGCATGGAGCGGAAGAAATCACTGAACTTGTCGTTGATCTGACCAACCAGATGCCTAAGGGGGTTCAGCCAGCGCTCCTTAGCCTGAGATAGAGAGATGGACACCTTCACACATAAGGCAGCAGAAACTGACATTTTGTCAGGTCAAGACAAGTTCAGCCAGTAGACGGCACCGGACATTGGTCATTTCATTTTATTGTTGTTCAAAGTCTATCCATGCCAATTGGTAAAAGGTAAGCAACTTATAAATATTAATAAATACTTTCCACATTTTATGCCCAATAATACAAGTACAAATTAAGGATGGGCATTTTAAAGCCAAAATACTGGTTGATATTCAATTGAATTATTTGAAGAATATTCAACCAACCTATTTGTATATAACTATTAGAAAATCATGACCCACCCCTTCTAAAAAATGTGCAACAACCTCAAGTGTGGCTTAGTAATTGAATGAAACACAGCGCCTTCTAGTGGCTACAGAAAAAATCTCCCCTGCCAGTGCAGCATCTACCTCAGATATGTTCAGGCGGTAGGTGTAGATGGCGTCAGACTGGTCCTTCAAGTCCTTTTCCAGGTTCTGCATCTCCTGCTCCCTTCTGTTGTACTCCTCAACCACCTGGGGACCAACAAGGGGATAACCACTCCTCACACTTGAAGGTCAACTCAATGGGCAGATATCTCAAACTCTGCCATGATCTCAGTGGGCACAGGGACTTTGACAGCACTGCTTAGTGCAACCTTGACCTAAGGAACCATCAGCACAACAATTTGACCCAGTATGGCCCAATGTAGCTCATGTACCCCTATGCTGCTTTTCCACTGCATAGTGCCGGCTCGACTGGTACCTGCTCCGTTTCCACTACACCCCCTCCATGCAGCAGGACGTCACAGTGACGTTGCTTTTTAGCTGGCTGTTTGTCACAGCAAGGAGACAACAAGAGACATACAATCACCCATTTCCAAAGTTAATATAAGTTACGAGGCAAATACGAGAATTGCGTTGGTGAAAAAGACAAGAGTCAAGCCTCAATCTCATATAGCAATAGATTATGCTCTGCCCATTACATTTTAATTATTTGTTAATTATGTGGAAAACATCTAGTCATGTTATGTTAAAAGCAACCTACTGCTGTGCAAGTAAACATTGGCTTGTAGAGCCAACTATTAAGATTAAAGATCAAAACATAACAGGTGCAGGGATCAGACAGTGTAGGGATCAGACATTACAAGATGTCGACTGTGACATGTTCCGTTCCAGATCCAGTGACATCAGCGAGTTTATGCACATGCTGACGAGCTTCATAGCAATGCTAGAGGACACCATTGTAAAAAGCAGGTGTATGGAAGCCCGTTTCTGCCACTAACAAAAAAATGTTAAGTACCATCATTTCCGGACTATAAGCCGCTACTTTTTTCCCACGCTTTGAACCTCGCAGCTTATACAATGACGCGGCTAATTTATGGATTTTTCCCGCTTTCACAAGCTTCATGCCGCCAAAAAACTGACCACCGTCACGTGACGTGACGTAAATCGAGTGCGCTCAAACTTCCCATCATTCTGATTACAGTAGTCACCCTCATCATGGCAAAGACACAGAGAAATGCATATGATGCAGCTTTCAAGTTGAAGGCGATCGATCTGGCTGTTGGAAATGGAAATAGAGCTGCTACACGGGAGCTTGGCCTTAATGAGTCGATGATAAGACGTTGGAAACAGCAGCGTGAGGAACTGACTCAGTGCAAAAAGACAACAAAAGCTTTAAGAGGGAAGAAAAGCAGATGGCCCGAACTAGAAAATGAGCTTGAAGACTGGGTCAACACACAGAGAGCAGACGGCCGAGGTGTTTCAACTCTGCAGATCCGACTGAAAGCCAAAACAATCGCCACCGCAATGAAGTTTGAGGATTTTAGAGGTGGACCATCGTGGTGTCTAAGATTTATGGGACGTAAAGGCCTGTCCATCAGGGTACGGACAAGTCTGTGTCAGTGTTGGATAGCATGAGGGCCCACATAACAGATTCTGTGAAAGAAGCCATCAAGAGGACAAACTCAATTCCAGCTGTGATTCCTGGGGACAAAGTATTTGCAGCCACTCGATATCAGTGTAAATCGTGTATTTAAGGTGGCGCACCATGTTCAGTGGGAGGCTTGGATGAAAATGGGGAGAAATCCTTCACTAAAACGGGCCGCATGCAAAGAGCAACTTATGGTCAAGTCTGCCAGTGGGTCCTGACAGCGTGGAGCATTGTCAAAAAATCCACTATCATCAACGGGTTTCGAAAGGCTGGACTGCTGCGTGTTGAAGAGGGCAGCATGAGCTCAGCGGGGAATTTGCCTCCAGATGAAAGTGACGAGAGCGACAATGAAAACGATCCAACGTCAGATGAAGCAATTCTGAGGCTATTCAACTCCGACACCGGAGGAGATGACTTCAGTGGTTTCAGTGCACAGGAGGAGGAAGATAGTGACCAATGACTTTCTTGGTAGGCTACTGATTACTGCCATTTTTTTGTTGTTGTTACAAGCCATGTTTCGTTAAATCCTATTTATTTTTGTTACAAGCCGTGTTTCGTTTAAAAGCCTATTTATTTTTGTTACAAGCCGTGTTTCGTTTAAAAGCCAATTTATTTTTGTTCCAAGCCGTGTTTCGTTTAAAAGCCAATTTATTTTTGTTCCAAGCCGTGTTTCGTTAAAGCCTGCGTAAAGTTAATTTGTTTCAATGTACCGGTAGGCACCTGCGGCTTATAGATGTACAAAATACAAATTTTTTTATTCAGGTGCGCTTAATAGTCCAGAAATTACGGTACTAATTATGAGATACCAAGTCAGAATTATGAGAAACATTCTCATATTATGGCTCATATAATCATAATAATCTAATATATTCTCTAAGCCATGAAACATGGCTCAAAGATCAAGACTCTCATTCGGATCTGAAAATCGTAGGCTTCAGAGTACCCTTTCGTCTCAGAGACTCCACAGTGACCAGTAAATCACTGCTAACATGCGGCCCGCGAGCCGATTCAATCCGGCCCGGAAGGCATAAACCATGGGTCTCCAAATTTGTCAAAAACATAATTAACCAGCAAAATATCAGTTTCAACCAAGTAGATGTGACTCGGTACAGGGAACTACAGAAACAAGTTAAAAGGGAACTTAAGCTTGCCAAGTGTAGTTACAAGGACAAAGTAGAGAATATGCTCAGTACTGGAAATTCACACCCTGCATGGGAGGGTGTCTTCATGTTGTCACTCCATCGGGTTCCTTGTCTTTGGAAAGATTCCATCATTGTACCTGTGCCAAAGAATAAAGCTCCAAAGTCACTTAATGACTTCAGGCCTGTGGCACTTACCTCTCTTATTATGAAGTAATTTGAGAAGATTGTGAAGGATGTGCTTCTGAACAGAGTTCAAGCTAATTTGGACCCACTCCAATTTGCTTACAGGTCAGGCAGGCGTGTTGACGATGCAATGGGCACCCTTTAAAACATGATTCTGGCACATAATTCTGGCACATACTTGGTCACACTCTCTGTGACCGAGTATGATGTAACGAGGGCTCTGATGAGGGTGAACACCAGAAAAGCGGCAGGTCCCGACGGCATATCTGGACAAGTATTGAAGACTTATGCTAACCAACTAGCTCCAGTGTTCACCACAATATTCAACCTCTCCCTGGCTGGTGGGCAAACACACCTCCAGTGTGTTCATTTCACTGCATATCGTCTATGTGTGTGACTATTAAAGTTGTTGAATCTTGAATCATTATTTTATGTTACCTGTAGGAGCTGTAAGTCTCCTGTCTTTTCTATATCCAATATTCACTGCATTGTTATTGGAGGTGGTGGGCGTGATCACCGGGGCCTGGGTGTGGTCACTGGGACTTGGGTGAGTGGTACTTATATCAATTGCCTTCACCTGTTCACGTTTTTTGGGCATTGTCAGAGAGAGAGAGGGGGTAAGCTTGTGAAGTGATATTTTTCTTTGACCGCATTATACACACAAATAATTTTATCAGATGTTAATCTTGTGCGTTGTAGAAGTAATAAGATTAAATGTTCAAACGCATTTGTCGGAGTGGAGCTGAATTCTTTTACTGTGCGTGTCACAATATTTTCTCCCATGTTTAGTCCCTCGCGGCTTTTTTGGACTGCTTAAAGCTGCAACATTACCCATAAGAGAACTGTTGAAAAACATGTTGAAAAGCAGGTACTCAAGAACAGGTGGAAAAACTGAGTGAGCCGAGTCAAGCTAATACTATGCAGTGGAAAAGAGGCATTAGTCCTGCAGGACAGTATAATGGTTCTGGTGTTTGAAAAGCTACAAGGTTCATAACCGTGTGCAGTCTACCAGTTAGGTGCAGTCTACCAGTTTGGCATCTTTCTCAGGGTATTTTTCAAAAGAAATTTGAATCCAATATTGGTTATGGAAAAAAAGGGCAAAAGAATGATTCCATAATAACATTTGTTGAATCTGAACCAGCTTAATACAACAAAAGTTAAAATACTTTGAGGGCCACTGTACTAGATTACCAAAATAATTTGTAGTATTTAAAAGTATTTAAAATGGCAACGCTTACGTTTTCACTGAGTCCAGTGAAGCACTCAGCCCTGGACCGCTCCTCGTTCAGCAGGGAGTCCAGCTCCTCCAGGGTGTTCGGCAGCTTGCTGAAGGCCTGGACATGCACGCACACACACACACACACACACACACAGACACACACAGTCACTCTTGGGACTCTTCACAGAGAACCGATGCTCACGCTTCACTCATACAATACAGTAAAGTAAAAGTAAAGACGCTGCGTATTCCCTGTAGCATTTATAATGGGCACAATACTATAATAAGGCAATTGGTTTTTGAAGAAAAGCTCGCGCTTTGAATATAATTGCAGACAATGGACAATTTAACTGTCAAACAATTATTAAAATTAAAATGAATCCTTAATCTGCATTGCCTAAACTCCGTCTCAAAATGTGAGGAATTTGCTGTTTTATTTATTTGTTTACACTAAAATAAGAACCAATAGAGCTGCCATATGACCTGCCCTGGAACAGCAACTATGAAGAATTTTAGTAGCATCTCTGATGCAGAACTTAACAGAATTATAACATGCTTTAGTGATGCTACTATGCTATTCATAGTTGGAGTTTGCAAGACAGCTGTGCACAAATGTAGCACAAACAGAGTGAATCAAAGAATAAAGAGTTGCTGCCTCTGAAGATTAATTTCAAACAGTGACATTGCCTTCTAAACAATAAGAACTGTGTTTATCCAAGCCATGCATATTTATAATATACAACATTACAATGGCAATTTGTGCGAGCAACACAGCCCTTTTACACAATCATCCATCCAGCTTTTTTACAACCTCCGATGCTGGAATAAAGGTGGAACGAAACGACCCGGTGCCCCATTGTGTTTGTAACTTTTAAACAGAAGGCGAGGCGAATTGAAACCACAACTGAACACAACAGCTGCCCCCCTTGCTCTAGATCAGAACTAGTGTATTGAAGAGCAGGGCAGCCAGGCACGTACTAACCGTCTTGAGCACTGCAGGCACGTCACCTCCTGGATCCATCTTGCAGATGTGCCTGGCTCTCCTGAGCAGCGCCATGCAGTTCTCCCGCAGCTGGATATCCTTTTCCTCCAGACGGGTGACGGCAGCCTTCAGAGGAGGTCAAAGGAGGATGGAGGAGAGACGAGCGTGATGTGAACCAATCAGAAGACATTCTCTTTCAGTCTTCAAGTCAAGTGAATGAAACCAATGCAGAAATAAGAGCATCAATGTGCATACAATAAGATTTAATTAAGGTAGAGATGGATGGTGTACATCGTTCAATGCTCCTTGTTATTTTGATCCTTTCAATTATTTAATGCTAATGTAGGTATGTGTGCATATCCTAGTCCAAAACCTACCTCCACATGCTGGAGTTCAACCTGTGCCTCCCGACTTTCCGTCTCCAGGTGGGTCTTCTCAGCAGTGAGGCCCAGCGTCTCCAGGATCAGGAGCACCTTGTCCATACTCAGCCTTGCTCTCAGCTTAAACATAGCATACAGTCAATGAGAAAATGTATTATCTTTTTTGGAAATATTTGATGAAAATTATGTGATTTAAAAGGAGAATTTAACTTCCAGACACTTCCTCTAACAATGTTTTCAGTTGCCTTGCTCTAGATTAGATTAGATTAGATTCAACCTTATTGTCATTGCATAGAGTACGCATACCAGTACAACGAAATGCAGTTAGCGTCAAACCAGAAGTGCCAAGTAGTAGCAAATGTGCAACAGTATAACAGTGAACGGTAACAGTAGCAGTATGGGCAGAATATACAGAGAATGTACAAAGAATGTACACCATCTACAGAAATATACTGAGTCTGCGGAGTGCATATAGATATGTCTATATATACGGCGAACGCTATACATTGAGGAATGTAGAGTATAGGCAGAGATATACATTGGGGTATGTACCGTATGGACAGAGGTATCCTCAGAAATGATAGAGTCTACACTGCATATAAGAATATACAGAATCTACAGTGTGTATGATATTTGTATATTTGATAACTGTGTGATCAAAGCCTTGAATGCAGTTTATGGTTTTCCACACAATGCAACTTTGTGCCATGGCTGGACTTAATGACACCCCAACATAACAGCCGAAGAAGTTTGCAAACGGGGACTAACAGCATATGCAATGACCACTTTGAGGTCACCCACGACCAAGGAGACCGTCTGAAGCCTGGAGCTGTACCCAATATTGAGATCACGATTATTTAACACGATTACCCATTGACTTTGGAAACCATGCATTTATTGAACTTTGTAAAACCATGGAGTGGGCCATGGAGAAGGACTTTTGGTTGGCCTCAAAGAAGTTCTGGCAAACCATTCGGCGACTCAGGAAAGGAAAGGAGGGCTTAGCTCAGGATGTGCTCAGTTGGGGAGGAGAACTGCTGACCCAGACGAAGGATGTTCTCAACCCATATCCTTGGAAGAGGTTGCTAAAGTAGTCAAACAGCTCTTCAGTGGCAAGGCGCCAGGTGTGTATGAGATTCGCCCTGAGATGCTGAAGGCTCTGGACATTGTGGGGCTGTCGTGGCTGACATGTCTATTCAATGTAGCCTGGGGATCAGGGGCAGTACCTGTGGCATGGCAGACCATTTTCAAAAAGGGGGACCGGAGGGTGTGCTCCAACTATCGGGGATCACACTGCTCAGCCTCCTCGGGAATGTTTATTCCAGGGTGCTGGAAAAGAGGCTCTGGCCGATTGTCGAACCTCAACTTCAGGAGGAGCAATGTGGATTTCATCCTGGTCGTGGAACAGTGGATCAGCTCTTTACCCTTGCAGGGTTGTTGTACAAACAAAGTGCCCTATTCTCGGCACAAAGTCAAGCACGTTCTCAGTGGGTGTTGGACTCTGCCAAGGTTGCCCCTTGTCTGCAGTAATGCAGGCGCTGTACCGGTCCCTTGTGGTGAAGAAGGACCTGAGCCGGAAGGCAGAGCTCTCGATTTACAGGTCCATCTACGTTCCACCCTCACCTATGATCACTGACCCATTATAATTTAAACACGCTGTAGCGATTTCCGTTGGCAATTAAAAACATCCTTATATTG
>OMOU01092469.1:0-13776 GCA_900312585.1 Malacocephalus occidentalis
TCTCCGTGGGCGAGGTCAGTGGTGACGGCTGGTCTTCTCAGAGGCGACAGGAAAACACAGACCACAAAGTGCTCCGTAGTCGGACTTCAGGACCGGGTCAGCTGGTTCAGACACACACACACGCACGCATGCACACGCGCAGCACACACACACACACACACACACGTGTGACCAATACTAATAGTATTGGTCATACGCGGCCCTCACTTGGCCCTGGGTCTGAGCTGCGCCGCCCGGGCCTGGGCCAGCTTAGCCTCCACGTCCACCGGCCGCTCAAAGAAGCCCACGATCTTGGGTTCGTTGAGCAGCGACGCCAGGATCTGCTCGAAGGAGAAGGACCAGTCCACCTCCACGGAGGCGGGGGAGTCCTTCTGCATGGCGGCGGTGGTGGAGGAGGGGGAGGGGGAGGAGGAGGAGGAAGAGGAGGATGCCTGCTCCTCCCCCTCCCCCTCCTGCTCCTGCCCCTCCTGGTGGGTGCGGAGGGTCGGGGGCGGCACCAGGGGGGTCTTCCGGGGGCTGGCCGGCTCCTGCAGCCTCCTGCCCACCTCCTCCATGCGGAGGAGCAGGCTGGTGACACGGGCCACGGCGCGGTACAGCTCCTCCTCGTCGCAGTCACCGTGGAACAGGTTGTACATCGTCTTGGACAGCTGGATAAACTGGGCCTGGAGGGAGAGAGAGAGAGAGGCTACAATTAACTGGGCCTGGAGAGAGAGAGAGAGAGAGGCTACAATTAAATGGGCCTGGAGAGAGAGAGAGAGAGAGGCTACAATGAACTGGGCCTGGAGGGAGAGAGAGAGGCTACAATGAACTGGGCCTGGAGGGAGAGAGAGAGGTTACAATGAACTGGGCCTGCTGGGAGAGAGAGTTTACAATGAACTGGGCCTGCTGGGAGAGAGAGAGACTACAATGAACTGGGCCTGGAGGAAGAGAGAGAGAGGCTACAATGAACTGGGCCTGGAGACAGAGAGAGAGGAGGGAGATTCAAAGCACCTGGTTGATCCTGGGCAGGTCTTTGATGGTTTCCTCCTTCTTCAGGATCTCATCTTGCCATTGTTTCAGGTAGGCCTGCAGGTCCACCTTCCCTCGCCCTGCCAACACAAGCAGAGAGAGAGAGAGAGAGAAACGCTCACACAAATGGAGAGGCGGAGTCATATGGAGAGGCGGAGTCAGACGGAGAGGCAGAGTCAGAGGTCTCCTGGACCACATGTCCAGGAGAGGAATGCAAAGCCTTACCTTTTTCAGGACTTTTTCTGATCACACCATCTTCTGGGAGTTCAAATGCTGTGTGAGATACATATATAGACACACACGCAGACAGACTAAATATATATATACATATATATACACGGAAATGCACACATATACATAGCAGGACACATGCAGCTTGTAAGTATGAGCAGGTGGGGTAGAATAAATGAACTGCAAAACATACAAAAAGCTATTCACCAATAAAAAGTGCATCAATTAATTAAAATGTATAATATAATAACAAATAATAACACCATAAAAGGTCATTCAGAAAATGTATGAAAAACAACTGACCAATAAAAAGGTCATGAAGAAAAATGTATAAAAATGATTAAAACCAATAAATAAAATAACGTATATAAATGTCATTGTCGTATATTTTTAACACCAAAAAGGAAATTCGTTTGGGGAAAAACTGTTCACCAATAAAAAGGTACATATAATAAAAGGAAAAACGATTCACCAAAGAAAAAGAAAGGCTATGGAAAATCATCAGAAAAATGACAAATAAAGCTAGTATCATTGGGAGAAGTGGAGGAGTTAAAAAGTGACATGAGCGTGGAAGTGAGCATGAGGGGCGGCGGTGAGCGGGGACAGGGAGAGAGGCTGACCGGTGAGTTTAGCGAGGTGGGACGCATCCTCGGACACGGGGAGCACAGACGGAAAGACCCTCTGCTCCCCCGAGAGGGAGGGAGCGCCTGTGAACGCTACGAGGTCAAAGGTCGCGTCCGGGTGTCAGAAACAGGAGGAGACGAGGAAGAAGGAGAAGGGGAAAGAGAAGCAGGAGGACAGAAGAAGCTTAGTGAGGACCCGACAGAGGACAGGCTTGCGATGCAGACACGTGTTGTGTTGTTGAGTTTGATGAAATAGTTGACACCCTCGCTGCAGAACTGGATGGAGGTCAGCACGATGGACGTGGTCACTCAATGATTTAATGTGCATACAGTATCTACAGTATATTGGTATCTACCTACAGACAGACCCCGCAGTCTCTCTCCTAACCCCAGCACTCACTTGTGTGTTTGTCCCTCTTGGCATTATCAATAGCACTTAGCATTGTTTAGCGTCTTGTATGATCTTAGATGTCGGCAATGCACTCAGAATGTCCCTTCTGCTCTTATCTCAGCTATTATGCAGACAACCTAGCGATGATGAAGCTTCTATTAGCCTTGTGATTATGGATGCTTGAATCCTGTTCTATTCTTAGCGCACCACAGCGTTATACTGCCGTCTCTTTCAACAAATGTACTCTTTGTAAGCCGATTTGGATTAAAAAAAACGTCTGCACGAAATGTAAACGTGAATATAAATGTAATGGTGAACTGCAACACATCTTAATGCCAAGCAGCTACGTCTGATACCTCCGACCCTCTGAACAGAATTAAACAGTTACTGGCAAAACCCCCCCGCAGGTTCCTGCCGGTTTTCCTTGCGTTTCCATCTGTATGCATTGCCCTTGCTGACTTTTATAGCTATGGCTGAGTGTTGCCATGGTGATATGAGCGGCATGACAGCGTGTAAGCGATAAATGCCACGTCCGTGGTCATAGTCCCTGTGGATTAAGCACACACGACGATCTAAACACTGAAGGGAGCATAAATCTTATTTATCGCTCACCAGAGCCCTGTCCTCGGGGACACCAGACTACAGCACCAGCCTTGTGCTGCGTGCTGGATATGAACCTCATAGAACATACAAAGTGTACATAATATATGTATGTTGATGTGCTGAGCTGTTTTACCATTAAATATGCATATGAATAGTACTATTAAATATACAGCAAGTCTGCTCGGGGATGCTCACAGGTTGGAGTGTTGTGGCCATCGGGGATCAAACCCAGAACCTTTCGGCTGGTAGTCCAACACCCTGACCACTACACTATCCTCCCCTGTGCTGCTCTGAAATGAAATAGAACGGCAACTCTCTCCTGACCACCAGGGAATCCATCTGTTCCGTCTCACCTCCAAACACAGACACGCACACGCACACGCACACACACACACACACACACACACATCAGACCATATCAGGCAGATCGGACCCAGCATGTGCATCTGTATGCTCCTCAGGCGAGCTCTGTGGAGCATACAGACCAAACTAACACATCACACACACAATGAACACTCAAGGACACCCGTTTTTGCCCAGTCACGGAGTTCACACACCATCTTATATTTAGACGGAGAGAAACAAAATGAACTGCTTGTTATGTTGCTGAATCATATTCACACATTCTGGAAATAATCTTGACAGTGATAGAATCCTGACTCTTTGGAGTAAAAGACAGGGAACAGGAATAGCCACTGAATCAGAAAAGTCTCTATTTAACAAGACGACTTTCTATGGCTTCCCGTCAATGTCTGGTGAAATATTGACATGACTTACCTGGAGGCAGATGGAGCTTAAAGAGGAACTTCAGCTTGTTGGTGAAGGACCCGCTGTAGAGCGTGTCTGTCGATAGAGGAACACAACATCAGAGACTACGCCAG
Source organism: Malacocephalus occidentalis (assembly GCA_900312585.1). Lineage (NCBI taxonomy): Eukaryota > Metazoa > Chordata > Actinopteri > Gadiformes > Macrouridae > Malacocephalus > Malacocephalus occidentalis. The sequence continues at coordinate 3,738 of OMOU01092469.1, forward strand.
ATCTATCTAGAGACCAAAACATCAGAGACTAGACCAGGTCTATCCAGAGACCAAAACACCTGAGACAAGGCCAGGTCTATCTAGAGACCAAAACATCAGAGACTAAACCAGGTCTATTTAGAGACCAAAACACCTGAGACAAGGCCAGGTCTATCTAGAGACCAAAACATCAAGAGACAAGGCCAGATCTATACTAGAGACCAGAACATCAGAGACTAGACCAGGTCTATCTAGAGACCAAAACATCAGAGACTAGACCAGGTCTATCTAGAGACCAAAACATCAGAGACTAGACCAGGTCTATCTAGAGACCAAAACATCAAGAGACAAGGCCAGATCTATACTAGAGACCACAACATCAGAGACTAGGCCAGGTCTACGTTAGAGACCAGAACATCAGAGACCATGCCAGGTCTAGTTTAGAGACTAGAACAACAAAGATTAGACCAGGTCTAGTTTAGAGACCAGAACTTCAGAGACTAGACCAGGTCTATGTTGGAGACCAGAACATCAGAGACTAGATCATGTCTAGTTCAGAGACCAGAACATCAGAATCTAGGCCAGATCTAGTTTACAGATCAGGCCCTCAGAGACTAGACCAGGTCTATGTTACAGACTGAAACATCAGAGACTAGACTAGAGACTTGAGTTCTAGCAAGCGAGATCATCTCCACATGAGAGGAGACGTCTCACCCAGCGCAATGCAGAACTCCTTGAAGTTGACGAGTCCGTCCTGGTTGTCGTCGATGAGCCTGCAGACCCACAGCGAGAGGTTGTGGCTGGAGGAGCAGATGGCCCAGGGCTCCAGCAGGGAGAAGAGGAGGCTGAACTGCTGGAAGCCCAGCTGATACTGATCCAGGTAGGCCTGACTTGGGTCGTGGTGCTGCAGCGCCGGGCTGTCCATCATCCAGTAGCAGCTGAGGAAATGTTGTCTCTGCCAGGACATAAACAGACAGGCTTCACAACACAGCACCTACTAACAGGAATACAGTTTTTTATAGAGTTACTATTTAAGATAAGATAATTAAGGTTTATTTGCTTTATTAATCCCAGATGGAAGTGGCATGGCATAATATGATTGACATGCTATTAATTAAATGGTCTTTAGAAATACTGTGTTAATAATAAATAAAAGTTTAACAATAAATGCTATTTTAGTTATTATAGTAGACTCTTATGCCAAAACATCATGAAGTGAATTAAAGTGCAGGTCAGGATTAGGCATCTTGCCTGATGATGACTACAGGTAGACTGCAAACATTGGGGTTCAAACCCACAACCTTTGGTCTGGGACAACCCTGCCCCCTTCCCGCAAGGACTAGTGTGGTCCACTCACCTTAAACAGGTAGTACAGGTCGTCTAACTGCGTGCCGCTGAATTTGACCTCTTGTGCCACCACGCGAAGCTAGGAGAGAGGAGAGGGGAGAGGAGAAGGGGAGAAAGGGAAGGAAACGAGGCCCACGGTTAAGCCAATGAGCCACGGGGGGAGCTGCCAAGTGCGTCTTACACCTCCGGCCTTCGCGTCTCCGCGTCTCCACGTCTCGACTCACCACGTTCTGCTTGGTGGTGTCCTCTAGCGTCTGGATCACGTACAGCTTGTTCCTCTTGCGGGAACTCTCCACATCTTCCGGGCGAATGCTCCCATACTTCTGAGGAAACAGAGAGATAGAGACAGAGACAGAGACAGAGAGAGACTCTGGGTCAGCCATGCAGCCCTGCCAGAGTAAAACCAGCGGCCACCAGCTGTGGAGATGCACTGAGGAGTCTACTTTTGTGAGTGAGTAGGATCCTAAAGTGATTAGGTCCTCCAGTAAGCAGGCTACAGTAGGATCCTAAAATGAGTAGGGTCTGCGAGTAAGCAGGCTACTAGAGTAGGATCCCACAGAACTTCATAGGCTTCTCAGATCAGCTCCAGTAAGGAGGAGACTCAAACGAGTAGCCTACAGTGAGTAGCCTAACAGTGAGTAGCCTACTACAGTGGGATCCTACAGTAAGGCACCACTATAAGCACCCTACACCTACTCCAGTACCTCGTAGACTTCTCTGATCAGCTCCACTCAGGTGGAGACTTGAATAAGTAGCCTACAGTGAGTAGCCTACAGTGGGATCCTACAGTGAGTAGTCTACAGTAAGCACCCTACACTGGTGAGTATCCTACTCCGGTACCTCGTAGGCTTCTCTGATGAGCTCGCTGATGTCCACGCCGGCGTGGGACGACTTGTCGCTGTTGCTAAGCGACGCCTGCTGCACCGTGGGCGGCAGGGGGCTGTCCTTGTTGGTCACGCTGTCGAAGAATCTGATGGGAATAAACACGATCAGAATGTAAACGCGGCGCGCCGCTTCGGTCTGGTGTACCAGGGGGGGGTTTCAGGCAGCAGCAGAAGGGTGGGGGTCCCAAACAGTTTCCTCATCAACTGCTCCCTGTTGGAGACCGATGTATTGAGTCTAATGATCAAATGACATAGAATGATGAATGGATAAATGGATTGAATTCATATAGCGCTTTATCCAATGCACTTTACAATAGTGCCTCAGATTTACCCACTCATACACTGGTGGTGGTGTGGAAGCTTGTGGGGAGCAGTTGGGGTTAGGGTGTCTTGCTCAGGGACACCGCGACACTTGGCTAGGTGGAGTCGGGGATTGAAACCAGCAACCTTCCAGTTGACAGACAGCCGCTCTACCTTTCTGTGCCACTGGCACGGCCCCCCCCGACCAGCAGACTGAACACCGCAACGACCCACAAAACCACCAAGCAGACCTAACTCCCGCTTATCGGACACCCACTTATTGAGGATGGTGACGGCCTCGGCGTCGTCGTGGCAACTGATGAGGGCCTCCATGTTGCCCCCGAGCACGGCCAGTCCCAGCTGCAGGATGGCGTTGACGCCGTCGTAGAAGAAGCAGTCGACCACGTTGACGGCGCTCTCGATGGGCAGCACGCTGACGAACAGCGTGAGGAACCAGGACAGCGACACCGACGAGAAGAAGCTCAGGTCCGTCATGTGCTCCACCAGCCTGGGGAGGTGCTCCCGGATCAGCTCCTCGAACACCGCCTGGTCCACCAGCGCTCCTGGAAACACCGAAACACGCCATCTTACCCTCTCATCACATCATCCTAAAAGGCCGCACATGGCCATGCTGGGAAGGACGAGGAATATAGGTTTTGGAATTTTCGTCTCCTATATAGACTCCTGTAGGAAGTGAGTGAAAAGTAACATTCGCGGTGTATGTGTGTGTTGCTCTGCTCAAACAATTTAAAAAATGATCCTAGTTATTTTCGCATTACAAATATGAGGCAAAATTCACACTGTGTGTGCACTTTTGAATGTGTACACGTCACTATACTAGCTGTAAAAAATACATTTAAAAACCTCCTCCCATACCTCCACTACTTGCAGTAGACATGTGTGAGTCATGAGAGGGCGTGGTTACCGCTGTCAGCCAATGACAGGGGGAGCAGAGTGGCAAAAATGCCTGGAATGTGACGCAGCTGTAGCGAATGAGTGCAATTAAGCGAAATGCTATTTAATAACAGCTGTGCACTCTTCCTGCAGTAGAGGCTGGGGAGGCAGGGCCGGAGACAAGCGAACCCTCTCTACGCCGACGGACCACCGGACAAGCGGACAACCCGTCTGCATATTGTTTATATTTCTAGTTTCTAGTTAAGTTAAACGCGTCCTTTGTATTTGTGGAACCACCGCCGTCCTCTCCTTATTCCGAGAACTCAGGGAAAAGCCACGACTGTCGCATTGTGGTAAAAGAGACTTTGCTACAACGTGTCTACCTCATCTAAACTCTCCAACTAACAGCTCTTTGTGTATTACGATCCAATCTATTCTAATATTAAATCATTTAGGAAATGCTTTTTATCCAAAACAATTTAGTTTTGCCATGAAGGAGTTGGTAGGGGTTGGGGGGACTCTAGGATGCCGGGGATCGAACCCGGGACCTTAACCCCAGACTCAACACCCCCTCTCATCACGTCGCTTCAGTGTCAACCATCCAGACGGGCAGACACTCTGTGGGGTCCCTGCGGCCTCACCGATGATCCTGCGGTTGAAGTAGTCGGGCAGCATCCTCTCGCAGACCACCACCAGCAGCCAGAAGGCCTCCTCCTCGTTGGCATAGAGCAGCAGCACCGACGTCAGGATGTTCATCGCCTGCACGTCATGGCACACCAAGCACACACACACACACACACACAGATGCACACACGCACGATTGCAAAAGCTTTCAGAAATAGTCAACTGTTATTCTCTGAGGTGTACACACTGTACATTAATTATTCTATTGTATTTATTTATATATATGTTATTTTTGCGCAACCTCTGGCACAAGATTTTCCTTTGGGATTCCTAAAGTTGCATCTCATCGTATCTTACCTTATAAACCACAATAATAAAACAACAGTAAAGTAAAGATCATTGGGTGATGATGATAATGATGAATAAACACTTTTTTTATACCACTACCTGGATTTCTGTTCCAAGACCAAAGCAAGTCTAACTCTTACACTAAATAAGAGAAACTATAGATGAGAACTTGAGTAACTGTGTGGTAACTGTGTGGTAACTGAGTGGAAGTGTGTGCGTGTGTGCGTGCATACGTGTGCGTGTATGGGTGTGGTGCCGTTTACCCCACCTATGGGTGCTGCTCTATAAATAGAGTTCCCAGAGCTCACCTGGCAGTATCCGATCTTGGGGTTCCTGGAGGCGTAGGCGGTGAGCACCCTGCGGAGGGCGGAGATGCCCGTGTCGCTCTGGAAGGCGGGGTGCTCCGGGAGCGAGCGGTGGAGGTCCCGCTCGATCTCGTCCGTGGCCAGCGTGGAGGTGCCCAGCGAGCGGCCCACCAGCTCAGTGTAGTAGCCGGGGTGTGTGGCCATGTCGTTCACCGCTCCTGCAAACAGAGAAATTCGGGTCACGATTTCAGAATAATTTTACTTCCAAGTTCATCTTTTGGAATTTTTGGTTCAAAACTATGTCATTACTAAACTCTTTCGATACTCAAGAGTCTAAGCAATCAAATAAACCCACGCATGACTCAGGAATCAGTAAGAGGTGGTGGAGGAGGTGGAGGAGGTGGAGGATCACCTGAGAAGAGCATCCACAGCTCCCCTCGGAGCGCCTCGGGAACGCCGCGGACTATCAGGTCCCGGGTCTTCTTGGTGAAGAACATGCTGGTTCCTCGACCGTACTCGGAGAAGTGAATGTTCCACGACTGCTCCTTCATCTTCTCCTTCAGCTGCAACGCGACACAGCAGAACACGGCCCTGGTTATGTTGTTGTCGTAGAACACGGAAGGAACGTGGAACATGTCTTTACCAAGGAGAACAGAGAGATGATCTTCTCTTTGTACTAGACTACAGAGAGCCACGTCGAGTATTTCTAAGCAGTTATGGTTCTTGACACTGTTGCAATCATTCGTTACGACATTGGAGATGATGCACAAATGCCTTCTGCACAACTCCCATATCAGTAATGAACTGGAAGTCGTGTCAGGGAACACTTCCGTTCATCATCCACCACCCCCAAGTACGCTGCAGTCTGGCGCTTTTCCAACGTGTTACCATCTTGGGGTCCAGGTTCTCCACGTCCTGGGGGTGGAAGACGGTCATGAGGGCCTCGGTGCTGACGGCCCGGCTGCCGTCCCTCTGGCCGACCATCAGGGTCACGTCCTCAGGGTTGTCCTCAAAGTGGTTGATTAGCGTCTGGCACTCGCCCTTAATGGTCTGGGGGGGCAGAGATACGGAGACACACACAGTACACACGGTATTGAAGTGCACTGTGATAGGTCCTCGTGAAAAACGTGTTTAATAACCAAATGTACAGAAAAGTAGATTGTTTGTAGCAGTTTATGGATGGCCACACGTGAAGGCCGTTTGACTGAACACTGCTTTGATCTAACTGGTGGATCTAAAATGGAACACGTTACATCCCCGACTCCTAGCGCTGAAGATCCCAGAGTGCAGGCAAAGCAACAGAACTCCCTAAACAAGAAGAACCGGGACGGCGTCGCCGGGACCTGGCCTTACCTCCGTGGAGGCCGAGTGCTGCGGGCTGCTGATGATGCCACAGCGGCTCCGGATGGTTCCGGCCAGACGCTCATACTGGCGGACCTCGGAGAAGCGGAGAGCCCGCTTCCCGCGCACGCACACCGTCAGCGCTTTGCTGCCGGAGTCTGGCTTCTCCACGCTGACCACCTGCAAGCAACATCACCTCCGTTACTCTGAGCACCTGAAACCAGCATCACCTCCGTTACTCTGAGCACCTGAAACCAGCATCACCTCCGTTACTCTGAGCACCTGAAACCAGCATCACCTCCGTTACTCTGAGCACCTGAAACCAGTATCACCTCCGTTACACCGAGCACCTGAAGCCAGCATAATTTCCGTTACACAGAGCACCTGAAACCAGCATCACCTCCGTTACACCAAGCACCTGAAACCAGCATCACCTCCGTTACACTTACCACCTTAATCCAACACCAACACGCAGTAAAGTTTCATTACTGTGTGTAATGTTCTTGTAACAAGGCAAAAGGATCAACTACGTAACAAATAAAATATATTGTGTATAAAATATGACATGAAATAGAATGTACCCTTCACCTCTCGGATGGGGATGATGACGTGGCACTGGGTGCCATCCTGGCTGGCGAAGCAGAGGTAGTTCTCCGACACGCAGATCTTCCCCAGGGTGTTGTAGTGGCTGAAGGGGACCCACAGGAAGCTCTCGTGGACCTCCAGGAGGTTTTCCTCTCTGGGGAGACGGAAGAACGTCCGGAACTGCTCGCTCCTCGCGTGGGTCTCCAGACCTCTGGGTTGGGGAGGGGGAGAGGCAGAGGTCAGTAACAATACTTGGATGCAGCGATGGGGATAACCTCTCTTTCAGAAGGGTAGGTGATGGACGGATGGGTTCTACCCTATAATACTGTGAGTGGAGGTGACATTATCAGACTGTGATGGTAGACGGTATGTTCTCTAGATTCTAGTAATGTGAGGGTAGGTGACTGATACTACTTTATTAAACTGTGAGGGTAGATAACATTCTCTAGATTATAATACCGTGAGTGGAGATTAATGATATTCTCCCCGTTATAATATTGAAAGCGGAGATCAGTGACTAATAGACTTTAATCTCTCTTTAATACTGCGAGTGCATGGAGTTGACATTCTGTACATGACTGCGAGCGAGCAGAGGTGACTAATATTCCCCACCCCGACATACAACCCTTTAGGAGCACAGTATAATGTACAGCTAGTGTAACTAAGAATAGTGTTCATGGTGCGGAATATCTGGAACAAGGTCTATTTTTTGCCCGTGGTGGAGAATTCCCTGAACACTATACTCTGGAAAATAACCCGCCCCCGAGCTGGCCTCTCTTTGAGGAAACAAGGAGACTTTCACTTGTGTCGGTGTAGTGTTGCTACGGGACATTCTCAGCAGCACAGTGATGCGCAGCGTGGGCATCGGCTACCCACCGGATACCACAGGAGCTCTATTGATCGAATCTAGAATCTCCTCTAATTTCAAGCTAATCTTTTGTGAAGACGAACAGACCTTAAGAAGCGATCAAAGGTGTATTTCAAAGACTTGAATGGAAACTCCATTTCAATACATTGTCCCCAAACGCTTTGGTTTGTTTGTATAAACCCTGTGGCATCCATGTACTGTATTAGGCAAGACAATAGTACACTACACAATAGTATCTTTTTCTGTCAGCACCACAAACCCTCAACCTTTTCTTGACCCGTGAGCCCATTTTTAGATCTGATAAATTATATATGCTTCCCCACTCACTGTTTGAACCCAATCTGCCTGTAACACTTACATCCCAGTGAATTTACACACATTGCACCACATTAAGTGATTAGTCGGACATGCACAGGTCAACTCTCGATCCCATCATGTTATTTGTGAGCGTCGATTCTAAAATCAATGGAATTGGAGTGGACTCTGGCTGTGGGGTCAACCTCTTTTTGTGAGTTTGTAAATTGTTTGTATTTTATTGAAAAGCACACCTGCTCCATCTACCAATCTGTGTTTGATTCTTTCGGTCTGATTGATTTCTTGTCTCTTTTTCTCCCTTCTCTTTTGGGGGGGCGTGATTTTCATTTGGACTCCGTTTGATTCTGTGGCGTGGAATGGGAGTCTCGACGCAGCGGCCCCTACCTCTTGGTGATCTGCAGGGGGTCACAGAGGCTGGGCTCGCGGTGGAAGGACTCCTTGTCAAACAGTCGCTTGACGGAGTAGTCGGCCAGCTGCTCCATAAGGAGAAATGTCTCGTGGAGGTGCAGGAACATGGAGAAGTAGTGGTCGTCGCCGTGCGCCTGCACGTGGATGCTCTCCGTCAGGATCACGTTAGACGTCTTCTCCAGACGCCAGATCTCGTCCCAGGAGATCACCAGCTTCACTGGAGACAGCGCAAAACACGGGGGCAGAGGAAACGTGATCCATCTATCCATCCATCCATATGTGTGTGTCTTCACTGGACAGCGCAACACAGGGGCCACAGGACAGGTCTGGTGACTTGGAAAGTCTAGTGGTGGTTAGGATGTTTGACTCCCAGCCAGAAGGTTTTGAGTTCAATCACCAATGTCCCCCTAAGCCACACCTTCTCTTTAAAGGTATATCTAAAGTCATTTTGGTTACAAAAAAATGTCAATGGTTATAAAATACAAACTTTCCTCTTGGGACCATCGAAGCAGAACAATTAAACAATGAAGCAATTCACTCATCAATTCACTCATCAATTCACTCAACTGACTCATCTCTGTACACATCACAGCAGCATAGATGCTATGTTCTCAAAATCACACACTATTGCCCTGTATATATATGACACCCTTCTGTGTAAGGGTGGGTGATGGTGTCTGACCTTCAGCCCCCAGCAGATAGGAGTAGAAGCAGAGGAAGTTGGTGCTGAGGTACAGCCAGCCCTGGCAGGGCACCCGGCCACGCCAGTAGCTGCAGGAGTAGTAGGTGACCAGCTTCTCCTTGGTCGGGAGCTCAAACCACTTGTGGAAGCGCAGCAGGGCCTCCCGGAACTTCTCTGGGTCGTCCTCCTGCACCAGTGAGCTCTTCCCCTCCTCGGCGATCAGACCCTGTGGAGGGGGGGGGGGCATCCACACGTCCGGAGTGATGAGCTGCTGTGACGCATGGAGCGCATCCTCGCTCCCTCTATCCCTACCGCTCCCTCTCTCTCTCTCCAGTGCAATGTCAATGTGCCAAATAAAAGGAGGACGACAAAAAATAGGACAACAACACAAACAAGACAAACTCTAAATACAAATAAAAGCATCGAGAGAGAGAGAGAGAGATACACACAGACAGGGAGACAGACAGACAAGACAGAGACACACAACAGAGACAGAGAGCGAGCGAGAGACAGAGACAGATTGAGACCGAGACAGAGACGACAGAGAGAGAGAGAGAGACAGAGAGAGAGACAGAGAGAGAGAGAGAGAGACAGAGAGAGAGACAGAGAGAGAGAGAGAGAAAGACAGAGACAGAGACAGAGACAGAGACAGAGAGAGAGAGAGAGAGACAGAGAGAGAGTGTTCTGATGATGGATGATGCACTAGGGTAGAGGAGGAAGGTCTACTAAAAATCAACCACAGCAAAACAACAACACTTTATTGATCGTTACGCATGCTGCATTTGAAGGGTATATTTGTTATTCCAGATATAAATATATACACAAGCATTGCACAGCAAATTCAGATGTAGTCACTAGATGAAAGCATCTAGGCCTGTTCACACAAGGACAATATCTAGATTCTACAACGGATTTAGAATTTCAATTCTAGAGATTAAAACAGTCATCCGTCTACACCAAAGGTACAACGTGCTCATAAACACCTCAGCCTGTTTACACCCACTTGCACATCATGTGTATTGCAAGGGCTATGAATCGTTTGCTTACTTTTACATTACTTTGGATGAAAGTGTCTTCTAAAGGACTAAATGGTAAATGATGTAGTCTAGTTTATTGTAGAGTTGTAGAGGGCATTCGGCCCTGACCCCCCCCCCCCCCC
>OMOU01092470.1:0-10454 GCA_900312585.1 Malacocephalus occidentalis
TCCACCTTCAGAGCTTGTCTGTACATGTTGCAGCAGGGTGTGGGTTCTGATGAGGTCTCTTAAAGTGTCTGAAATATATGCCATCATATAGTGCTGGGCGGTATGACCAAAAATGTATATCACGGTATTTTTCAAAATGATACCGGTTTCACGGTATATCACGGTATTTGATGAAGTGCACCGTTATGCTGAGGTATGGCTCCATTGTGCGACTAGACCACAGGTCTGTTGTTGTAGAAAAGTGGGCGACTGTACCTAGCTCCGCTTCCAGCTTGCTTCTGTGTTGTTGGTATAATGTTGGGATAGCAGTTTGGCTGAAGTATTTTCGCCCCGGTAAGACATACCTCGAATCGAGTATTTTGATCATTGCTCTGAAGCCGTCTTTCTCGACTGTATGTAGCGGGACCATGTCCTTGCATAGGTAGATTGTTATTGAGTCAATAATGTAATTCCACCGCTTGCTTTTCTTGTTATATGCAGTGCCTCGAGCAAATGCGTCTTCAAGCGATGTCTGACCCTTTGTCTTCACTTTTTCACTTGCGTTACTTAACGTGCTTGAATCCGATCGTAATCGCATACATTCTTGGTATTCCAACACGTGTTTTCTGCTGAGGTGGTGGAGTAAGTTGCTAGTGTTACCTCCTCCGGCAGCAACTTTAGCTCGACAACATTTGCAATATATAGTCTTTTGGTCAACGCCTGATTTTTTAAAACCAAAAAACTTCCAAACAGCAGACACAGCTCCTCTCTTGGGCACAATTTCTTCTGGTGCATCACCACCTTGATCTCCATTTTCAAGTCCATCTTTCTTTTCTGAATGTTATGTACGTTATGCTGATGTTACTAGCTAGCGAGCTGTACCCAGGCAGCATGCCGTTCAGCGGTGCAGCAGTTAAAAGGGTCCCCTCTCAATAGACTACACAGTGTGATAGCGCTCTTCGCCACATTCCAATCATTTTTCAACTATTCACCGGTATTGCGGTATATGAAAAATTCATATCATAAGGGAAATTAATTCCGGTATACGGTATGAAAAGGTATATCAGCACTACTGCATACTATCGTTTTTCTTACCAGACACAGGTCCTGGACTGCCAGTTCCAGATGCGAATGGTCTGATCATCTGAAGCACTCAGAATCCAGGGATACTCCTGCACAAGAAGTCCACCAACGGCTGATGAATCAAGAGCTGCTCACGGTGACGTCCACACATGTCGTCCTCTACATGCATAGACAGACTCCGGTGGGTCCAACCACTACTACTCACATGGTGGAAGAATGTAGTCCTGATGTAGTCCAAGTGTCCGAGCAGAGTGAAGAGGCAGCGGCGCAGCTTGTAGTTCCACACCTGAGCAGGAATGCGTGGCTTTGAAAATACACTGAAGCTGTACCCCCAGAGCGGTGATCAGTATCCAGGATACTTCCCTGCCTCGTCTGAGCCGTTTTACAAAAATACAACCATGCCATACAAACATTCAAACTAATCTGCGAATAAAGCTATAGTAATTCACAAACAAATATACAATACGATACAATACATTGCCAAATTAATATACACATTTTCTTATGCAATTGTGTGTACATTATTTTGGTTTTATATTATTGGCGGGGTACAAGATACAGTACAACGCCGCTGCAACGTCACCACAATATTACCTTGATCTTGTAGTCATCTCCACCAGAGACAAACAGAGGCTGCTGCTTGTGGAAGTCAATTCCTCGGACGGGGCCTATGTCGTAAAAACATACACCTCAGATTGTTGTGCAGATCTTGGGAACATACATGACCTGAACACGTATGCCTCAGCCAAAAACGTTGTAGACTCGTCATTTTCTTACCATCGTGTTCATCGAACTTGTCGATCAGTGTGCACATCCGATAGTCCCACAGCTGGATGACGCCGTTGTGCAAACTCGCCAGGATCCATGGCCTCTTGGGATGGAAACTTAGTCCTGTAACCCGGGGGATTTCGATCAATACATTACAACCAACTGCAATACGTAAAGAGGTTACACCAAAAAGAACATGGGGAAGCCAAAATCTGAAGACCATTGCACCAATGGATACGTAGATACGTGGATAACGTAGATAGCTATAGCTAGTGTGATTACAATTTAACACACTTCTCTGCACGCATTCATTTGATTCGATGAATTGACATTAAGATAACGTGTAACCTATATTACCCTGTCCGCATGACACCAGGATTGTGTGTATATTTGAGCTGACAACGTTAAGTGTCATTTCAGCTAGCTAGCTGGCTGGCTATTGGTGTAATGCTATGCTAACCATAAACACCATGAACCTACCTTTAACACGGGCCGACTTTGTTTCAAATTTGGTCAACATCGGGACTTCTTAATGGCGGTCGTATTACTAAAGTATAACTAGTAGCTAACTAACTGGGTACGCTACACAAACAGATTAATCCAATAGTCCAAGGACTGTGGTCGCTTTTGCCCATTCGCCGTTTCCTGACACGTAGTCGTGTTGTGTCTTCCTGGGTTGGACAATAAAGTTATGTTGACGCAGAAAGCTCCACGGCGGCCGGTGGTAGAAATGTAGAAACATAGAACAGAACTGCTCGTTCATCGAGTACAGCCTCTACTTACTGTCTCTTCCAACTCACACATTTCTATCCGGTTTTGCTAGCCCGTAATGCAACGTTGTAATCTTGTACCATTATAAAGTACAAGAACAAACCGGTGAAAAAGAATACAAATATCTAAAATAACAAAAACGTCTTCAAGACAAAAAAAACGATTAAATGTCATTGATATTTAGAAAAACGACATGGGTGGTGTAGTAGTGCATCCTTTGTTTATTTCATATTGATATTTACAGTTACAACAAAAATATTAGTCTGTGTTAACAGGTGTATTTTTCTTGTTTTTTTTCTACAAATAATGCCGTGGGCATGTGTGGATTAGCCCTGAGAATGCAACTTCCCCAATAGAACGAACAGCGTCAACATGAGTAAAAACAGCCTAAATAAACCAACTGTATATTATGTGAATCTAAAACTGCCGTTTTTCTACTGCACAGCTGACAAGAATCTATTGCCATTTCCCACTTTGGCATACAACTATTGACAACATATCCTTCACTCACCTGACATTTTTCTGTGTTAAATATAGGTCATTTTAAACCAATGTCTAATTAGTACAGTTTAATTGTGGATGAATGGTAACATATTAACATAATATACAGACATATATTATATTAGTAGCTACAGAGTAGTTAGTCAGTAAAATCTGGGGACACAAAAAAAAACCATGTAATGCAGGTGGAATGCATACCCTTTGCAGGACATACACAGGACCACCATATCACACCTGTTCACAAAATGCAGTCAATCACGAGGGAGCACACGTCACATGTATTCTAATACTACCTAAACCACAGTAAAGCTATGAAAGAATCACACTTCACTTCAACTCTTGTCAGCACCAGAAGCCACAAGGTCAAGGAGTGGGCCATCCACAATCATTGGGGAATTCATCATTTATATTATTAATTAGGTGTTTCAACATTGTAATGCATATTTCCATCTTATTTGAATGTATTTATTAATTTATAATATACAACTTTTTGTTAAGATTTATGTACACAAACCATTAAGTGAATAAGCAACAGAAGTGTGTTCATTGTGCAATGAAATGACTAATAAATACCATGTTCAAACTGTATGTAAACCCAATGTCTCTGACTGCCATTTCTCATAGTTACCAAATTCAATATCTATTTTTTAAAAGTGCTTGACCTACACGCGTTATAATCACCACTTCTCAGAAAGATCTAAAAAATAATTAGAATCAGTATTTCACAAAGAAAAGGCACTGTTTACACCAGTGGAGAGGTTTGACTTGCCATGAGGCTAAACAGTATTGGGAGATAAGTTGGGAATGCTTCTAGAAAATAAACCGTGAAAAAACTGGCAAGAACCACCAGTGCTAAATGCTTAGTTTAGAATGTTAAAAAGTCAACTGTGTGTCTGCGTATGTGTGTGGTCTGCCCTGTGCAGACTCTCTAGTTAGAGGCAGGAGAGGAGTCAACAGGTGCCGTCTTCATAGTTCTTCTGACGCCCTTTCTCCTCTCTCAGAAGAACCAACGGCCCTGGACACACACACACAAACACCCCCCTGCCTGCTGCTGTTGCTGCTGCTGCTGCTGCTGCTGCTGCTGCAGTGCCTTTGATCATCATCACCACTGTGATGTGACTGTGTCGTCACAGCGGCTCAGTCCCACCGCCTCACATGATGGAGCACTGGTCTGCCGCACCTGCCCCGGGCATCCCTGGGAGGTTCAATGACTCCATGTCAAAGTTCAAGCCCGCCGGCTTAGGGAAGGGATTAAATATGAGAGTGAGACACATGGATATTAGGTTAATGTACAAGGCACACACAACGTCGCATTAGATAATAGTGTAGCATTTTAACTAAGATGGCGCATGATTATAAGACAGGCATTCATGAAAGTGGACTTACTGCATCTCCTGCCAATTCTTTTGGAGGCTGACCCAAGTCCTGTAGCTGAAAACCAATACATGGAACGAGACAAATTATTGACCACTTATAACTACCACGAAGGTCGGGAGTGCATTTATTAGTTATTAGAGATGCACCAACAAGAGCATTAAGACACCATTTGGAAATATATAATTTTAACTGAATATTCACTGTGTTCCCTGTTCACGTTGCTCCATCTAACCATCATGTTGTTTCCAAATTTTAGGGTCTTGCTGTGATGACTGAATACCTGGCCACATCACCTGACAGCGACCAGCTTGCTCTACAGCCAGCACCCCATCACAATATTACTATTCCGTTACCATCTGTACTTTGTTGTTTCTAATTGTTATACAATTGTCTTTGTTACCCCTTTTTTATGCCCGTATACCCATTGCACTCTGAACCGTCCCTGGAAGGAACAGTTCACTCTGCGTTCCTTCTCGAGATTTATTCTTTGTTAATTAAGGGAGTTGTTTCTTGCCCTTCGGGGATGAGGGCTAGCCTGGCGTCATAATCACTTGGCCCATAATAAGACACTTTGTAGAACAATGTACAATGTACAATGTTATACACTTACACTGCCTTCTGAAACATTGCAGCAGCAGCTACAGTAACATGCAGCAGCAAATTCCATAATTGCATTATTACTACAACCAATACAAACAAGATGAACTAATTCACAAATCTGATGCAGGGCTCTTGGACAACGATGGTTTATGTTAGTCGAAAAGTCCCATTTTTTGTTATAAAGACGTGTAAATTCACGTGTATGTGCAGAGTATAACGGTATACTCACTCTAACTGTGAAACCCATTTACACACTTGGGCAAAGTATACCAATAAAACACATTCTGTTTTCACTTACCATTAGATTGAGTGTCCTGCTAGATTGATATTGGATACTGTGATAGAACTCTAATAGAAAAATGTAAAAAAAACTGTTTGAAATTGACGACGGCCTAGCAAAATGTGCTCTGTGTGAGCCATAGCCATGAACAAACATCACACTAGTCATATACGGATGCCATAGTGGATTTCTGGAGACAAAACCACATTGATCTTTTAACTACTTTCATGTTATATCTGCCAAAGTCGCGATTATAGCGGTTAAATTCCTCGTTCTCTCAAAGTGTCAAAAATTGTCAAAAATTGTTCATTCCATTTGGTTATTTTGTGTTTTATTTGTTGTTGAATCGTTTTCTTAAATGATGGTATTTTTAAGAGGGCTTTCGGTTGACTAACAACGTTCCATGTCGGGTACAGCCTGAACAGCCTCTCACTTTGAAAGGCGACAGCCAAAACTGACCAATGACAACAATATCCCCCCCCCCCCCCTCACCCGCTGCATCAGGTCCAAGATGCTCTCGAACTTGGCGTCTTTGTCTGTGCCCTCCGAGCCTTCCTTCTCAAACTGGCTGCAGATATCTCCCATGATCTGGGCCTGCTGCTCGTAGCGTTGGTAGTCCTCTGGGCTCAGGCTGGCCTTGTTGGATTCCAGCCACTCGGGGTACTGCGCCGCCAGTGATTGACAGCCAAATGATCAGTTTTCATAAAAGCATGTACTATTTCGTTATGACAATCTCCGTGTTTGGCACTGTATGAACATAAAATAATATAAGGTCTAATTGGCAAATGCTAGGCCTAATAAAGTGTATCACAAATACAATTTACATTGAGTGTTAATATTTGAGAGCATCTTGAGAGTATCGATTCATAAGTTTAACTGATAAAAAGGTAATATAAAACCTATGCATACCTTGCCAGTGATTTCCTTGAGAGATGGGTAGAGCACTTCCTTGGACAGCAGGTTCTGCATGATAGACTGCATGATGGGTAGGATGTTCCCATCGTCCGCGCCACCGCCTCCCTCAGCACTCTCATCCAATCCCAGGCCTTCTAGAGTTTTCACTAGATCTTCACCAGCCAATCCGCTGCTCTGTGAGTTACACAAGTAGATAAACCAATGCAGTAACATGGCTCTTAACCATGCATTAGTGGAGTGAGTTTGAGCCAGATCTTGCAGTGAAACAGTTACCCACCTGCAGAGTGTTAGCATTTTTGGCCAAGCCACTCAGGGTCTCCTTGAGGCACGACGTAAATTCTTGTTGGGAGGCAACATCTGTGCCTGTAGGGAGCCAAGTCCACAGACTTTAGAAGGGCAATTCAACACAGAAGACGATGCTATAACACGACCACAGCTAGTGGAACATTGGGTGGGCTTTTTTTATTTTTATTTTTTTTAAATACTTATTCTCCTCACCGACTTTCCCCGCTGCCTCTGACAACTTGTGGAAGTGCTGGAGCAGCTCCGGCTCCTCTTGGGCCAGTTCACTCATGGCCTTTTCCCACTCGTCCTTGGCCTGGGTGGCCATGTCTCCCTCAAAGAGACTCTCGAAGAACTTGGTGTCCTCCAGTAGCGGGGGCTATACAAACACACACACGCATGGACACACACACGCATGGACACACACACGCATGGACACACACACGCATGGACACACACACGCATGGACACACACGCACACACACACACACACACACACACACACACACACACACACACACACACCATTGTTTAGCAGAGCATTCACTTCATAGAAAATGGCAAATGAGTAAAAACGCAGCATAAGCTGACACAGTAGTACACATTAATAGAACAAAAACAAGAGAGTGAAAATAATGTAGGCCAAGTTCACCAAAAATGATCTTGGCCTAGGACTACAACAATCATATTGACAACACAAACCAACCTTCCCCTCACCACTGCCGGAGCAGGAGGAGGAAGGGTCTGCCGCCCCGGGAGCAGCTGGAGGGGCCGATGTCTTGTCAAAGTCATCTAGAGCGCCTACAGCAAAAGTCACCATATTAATGACCTAACACCACATACAATTGCATGCCAATAAGAATGAATAAAGAATAACTGTAGTGCACTATAATGCAAAGTAGCCAAGACAATCATCGCAGTGACATTTAAGAAATGACAGGATACATAATGTCATTTGAGGTTTAAGCTGTCATCCAAAAGGTCGTAAAAAACATTCATTGTAATACGCTGCAAATGGATCAATGCTAAATGAATGTACAAGTTGCCATGTTAAATAAGTCAGGTGAATTTGTCCCAAACAAGACCGAGAATATATTTCGCAACCAGGCTATTTACCTGAGCATGGTTGGTTTTAAGTCAAGAAATTAAGACGCATTGTGTCACAATCAATGTCGTAGCATAGACCAATACAATGTAAGTGCTGGATTTAACTGCCCACGCTTACTATCCAATAACTCATCCAATTCTGCATCTCGGCCAGCAGACGACTCAGTTGATCCTGACGCCATGTTCTTGCTTTCCCAAAGACCTCGTCGCTGTCGAATGACGTGAAACTTTGGCCGTCGCGTAAATTGCGTCACATTCTAAGAACGTAATAGAATGGAATAGAATAGAATAGCACAGAAGAGAATACAATACAATACAATACAATATAACAAAATACAATACTATTGAATACAATACTAAAATACTATTTAATACAATACAATAGATTATAATAAAAGCATAGCACTGAATGTAGTCTATTATAATTGCCTTCTTCGTTTAAAAAAAATAAAACATTGTTAAGCACTTTGTGTGTTTTAAATTTCGGCATACTGCTTAACATTGGCCGACTGTTTTTCTATAACCCTGTCATTGTTAAAACGCTAATGAAGTTTATTTTTAAGCGTTGCAAGCAACCACAAACAATTACACATACATTACTTTTCATGAATGGAAGCCAACTCCTCTTCGGCTCTTCGCTGACTCCTGCTGAAATGCACTCCATCAAAATCCCAAGCATCCAGGAGCTAAACGGGGCTGCCATTATTCTTATGTAGGTCTCTAACAACCTGTGTTATTTTGGACATACAATAGGCCATCAATCACTCGTGCTTCCCTGCATTCATAACATAGGCCAAGGCCTACTGAGCAAACACATGGTCCGATCATTCCAGCTGTTCCGGATTCTCACTCTATCGTATAGACCTACGTTCATATTTAATCAATTACATCAGCATTTTTTGATTACGGTTATTATATTACCACTATTATTTGTTTAATATAGGCCTACTTATAGGCTATTTTATATATATGTTGGTCCTGGTCGTAGGCTAGGACATAAGTAGGACCGTCCTACTTATGTCCTACTCAGTTGAATGTAATAGAAAAAAAAAATTTAACAAACAAAATAAACCAAAATAGATTATTACTTTTATTTAAGTGTTAAATAACCGATAAGATAAAACGCTGAGACGGGTCGCGGGTCTTATCGTGTTATTGTTGCGCATATCCTTCGCTCTCATTCTCCGGGCTCAGGAAAAGCTTCGTGTTCGGTCGCGCGTCACCCTGCCAACATTGAGGCAGTAAATAAAAGCCGTTACTAGGAATAATTTCCGCGGTTACTAAGCAACAAATACAAATATCAAGCAGGCCTAGACTATACGTATATTTCTTGCGCTGGGTTATTATTAAATACATAATGATCCGTCAAGAGGAAAAGTTGGCATTTTGTCATGAAACTCCTCAGAATAAGTTTGCGAGCCATAATTCATTGGAGTATAAACCCCGCACACTCTAACGGTGCGGTCATTCGATACCTAATATGGTCTTATATGGGCGGAGTCGGCCTGGGCGGGGGAGGTGCTCAGAACATAGTAAGAACAGGAGATATTGTAATACTTTACCATATCATTCTGAGACCTGGGGAGAACAGCGTTAAGCCGCCACCGTGGAAAAACAAGGTAATCCATTTTGACCGGACGATGTCGATGTGCTGTAATGATTTTGATTTAAAAAATAAATTTAAAAAAGTTAATTACTTTGTGAAAGCAACTTGTTGCAAATTGCTTCGCCATACCTGTGGGCATGTTGAGTGTTGAATAGACAACCAGATAACATGGCAACAATAGCTATAATTTAAGATGGGTGGTTGTAGGTTGGTAGGTTCTAGGTTACTTGGCCTGTGGTGAATTCCGACAAAAGTTAGGCTATAGCTTATTACATGCTGTTATAGGTGTATGTCTATGAGAAAACGCGTGGATATTAGAAAAATATACTTAACAAAATATTTGATACTTCAATACTTGATTTGTTTCTGATTATTTTTATTTGACGTTTGTGTACGTTGTAGGGGTTTGTTTACTGGTGTGGTGGTTTAGTCGAAGCAGAAGGGCGCGGCATGTGGCACACCCACCTGACTGCTATGAATGAATGGACCGCTGGAGTAACGGTGCACGGGCCAAGCCAGGGCCCATCACGATTTATAGTAGTGCTTTGGAGTGATGTGTGCGCACTTTCGATACAAACCAAAAATATAGCCTTTAAGTAAAAGCTTTTGGCTTTATCACAGCGTTGTTCTCGGCAGCGAGTTAGGACCTCGGATTGAGTGACCTCATTCCGACCGATGATTAAGGAGGCTCCCGTCCCGAGAACATAGGATCACGAAAAAACGACTTGGGTCAACATTGTGCGTTGATATTGTATCTTTGTGTGTGTGTGTGCCTCCTTCCCTCCCTCCCTCTCCCTCCCCACCAATGTGAGATTCTCGGACGGTTGCTTGACAGAGCCTGTCTTGTCTCTCGGCCCACGGATGTCTAAATAGATTATGGGTGAAATCGAGTTAGGGATGTTGTGTCACAACCCGAAACGACCAACCCAAATAATCCGTCAGTCCACTCCGAACAACAACCACACTCTCATCTGAAGAGTCCTATAGGTCTATAGGTCACTTGTGTCTATAGACCCTTGTATGACTTGATATGCATGGTATGCTGTGTGTGCGTGTGTGTGCATGTATGATTGTGAGTGTGTGTGTGTGTGTGTGTACTGTATGTTGATCCATTACTTCCTTAAAAAACAAAGATCCTGCGAAGATCCTGACTTCTGCTTCACAGGCGCATCTCTCTCCTGTCAT
>OMOU01092472.1:4647-17010 GCA_900312585.1 Malacocephalus occidentalis
CCCCCCCGCTACTGGTTTGCGTGGGCGGATGTTGCTGGTATTTCATCAGGTTTACGCCGGCCTGGCCGGCTCTGACAGCGGAGTGCATAACGTGAAACTAAGTGCATTCATTTTGCGGCATTCACCCGCGTCGTCAAAAGGAGCAATCAGGCGAGCTTCAGCACAGCCTGCACCATGCTGCCCACGCCGTCGAAGACGTCGTGCAGCGGCGCGTCGCACATAAAGGCGCAGGTGGTCACCACTTTGTTCTTCTGGTCCACGTGACTCTCGGCGACGCTGGTGCTCACGTGCGTGCAGCCCAGCTGACGGACGGCCGCCGCCGTGTCCGCGGTGTTCGGGTATCTGCAGCGCGACACGGGAACACGACATCACTCACTCAGCCTTCTGGCACCACGTGGAGAACCTCAGTGAGGCTCGGGTTGGGCGATAAAGCCTTGGTACACTGATATTGTCATGTTATATCGTGATTGTATATCATTTTTTTAACCTGGGAAATCACCTATATCGGGACAGAAGCTTTTGGGTATACCGCCCACCCTAATTTAGCCTCTAGTCTCCGCGTGGGACCTGTGTGAGAGTCAGTGTGACTCAAATGCACTGTGTACTCTGCCAGTGTCCGTGTAAGCCTTGCCTGGCACCATAGGTTACACATGCATACTTGCTAGCTTGCTAGTTTAATTTTTGATAGCGAGACGCTATATTGCGGACATGTGAAGGTGTTTGCACACTGCCTGAAAACACACAACCTTAGGCCAGTATGCAACAACACCTGTTGGTTGGTTGGTGATGATGGTGGTGGTCGGCTGTTGCTGTCAGGTTAAGTTTCTTCTCTGCTGGGTGTGTTTGTTGTTGTCTGTTGTGTGCGAGCAGCTTAATCATGGCGGTGGCGAGACTAGAGAGACAGATCTGCAGGCACCCTTAACAAAATGAAACGGGACCCACTTGTCGTCATTCTCGCGGCCGACGGTAACCTCGCAGCCGGGGATGACCTTGGCGGCGAGGACAGGCGAGATGCAGCAGAGGCCGATGGATTTGCCCTCGGCATGGAAGGCCTGGATCACGGCTTTCACCTCGGCATTGACACTGCAGTCCTTCCCCTCCGTGGCCCACGTACACAGGTTCTTAGCTGCGCCGAAGCCGCCTGCAGAACAAGCATGACCCAAAGATGAACTCAATTCCACATTACACTGAGAGGTAGGAAATGTGTTGATTTATAATATTGATACATTGATTCATCGTTGGCTTTTTAGGTTGCAGATTGTTTTAGAAGTAATACTTTTTAACTTAGGCCTGCGTGAAATTATGATTAAATATTATTCAAATTGTGTCATAAATGATAGATCAAATATAATTGATAGTTAATCAACATTGAAATTGACAATTAACAAGGGCAGGCTATCCTAGTGATTAGGGAGTTTCACTGTAAAATAAGAGTAAAAGTGTCTCATGTGCTGCCGTTGCCTAGGAAACCCCGGGTCACCGCAGCACCTGGGAAAATGATGGCGTCGTGGTCCTTGGTGAGGAGCTGGGACAGATCCTGGATGTCTCCCCGGGCCAGCCGGGCGCTCTCCACTAACACGTTCCTGCTCTCCCCCTCCGCGGGACTCCCCTTCAGGTGGTCCACCACGTGCATCTGAGCCACGTTGGGAGCAAACATCTTCACCTGCAGATAAAGACATCCGAATGATCCACCACCAATAACAACTAACCAACCCACATTTTTTCCCCCAACAGTTTGGACATTTTGCATGCATGACAATCTTGGTTGCTCTTCTTTTTATTGCAAAAGTTGAGCCCAAGTGCAACACAACACTGAGTCATGCAGGCTACGCGACCAGTAACGCATGAATAGGAGGCGTGTATGACACAGAAGTGGTGGCGGGGCACACATAGGCCCGGGGTGCAGCAGGGTATTATGCTATGTCAGCAGCAACACTGTCATAACGTTAATTATATTTAGAATACATACAGTCGCTCCCCCTCGGCTCAGGTGGACCAAGACGGCGGAGGCTTCATGGATTTCAGAGCCGTCAAAAACCCCACAGCCTGCAAGCACCACGGCGACACGCTTTGCCATCGAGATATGATGATAGTGTGATATGACAGTGAGATATAATGCTGTATGATATGACAGTAGTGCGCGGGCTTCTTACAGCTACCGGCTTGAACTGCTTTCCGTATCAAGTACGTGATCATATTAAATAGCGTCCAGGACCATGACGCCCTCTACTGTAGCGGATGATTACAAAATAAAAGATTAACGTGGTTGGATCATTAATTGTACACGTTTATCATAATGCCCATGTTCGCTGCATCCAAAAGTTAGTAGTATAAAATATGTTGTTTTATAATCCTATTTTGTTCATAACTTATTCTGACAACAACCGCGTGACATCCAATTATAAACAAAACCACGTGACCTAGTGTCACTAACGCGGAAGTGGACCTGAAGCCATTTATTTTCCGTTTTCCTCCAGATCGCTCGGCTCCTGAGTTTTGTGTGATGATCGTTGTGACATGAGATTTATCACTTCAAGTCTTCTGAGTTTGACTCTAGTAGAGCTGTGTTGGTGTCTCCGTGTAGATGCACATCCCAGCAGACAGCATGGACCCCTCCTCCCGTCCAGGTAGACCATCTCTCTGCTCACTCATGGGACTCAATTAGCCTTTACTGTATTTTATATTCTATACAGATCTGTGAAAGTCTCATCTTAACTCCATTCATTGTTGTTTGCACAAGTTAGCAACATTTGCAGCAACAGTCATGTGACATGCATAGAAACTTGCATAACTTTAGTAAAAGTCCTGCGTTGAAAATGTTACTTCAGTAAAAGTATAAAAGTGTCGGCCTAAAAAGATATTGAATGTACCAATGATGCTGAATGGCCCATTTCAGAATAATCTAAATTATATGATATGATATGATATATATATATATATACATACATATACAGTGCATCCGGAAAGTATTCACAGCGCTTCCCTTTTTCACATTTAGTTATGTTACAGCCTTATTCCAAAATTGATTCAATTCATTTTCTTCCTTAAAATTCTACACACAATACCCCATAATGACAACGTGACATTTTTGTGTGAAATGTATTAAAAATATAAAACTAAGAAATCACATGTACATAAATATTCACAGCCTTTGACACAAAGCTCAAAATTGACCTCAGGTGCATCCTGTTTCCACTGAGATGTTTCTACAGCTTAATTGGAGTCCACTTGTGGTAAATTCAGATGACTTGGAAAGGCACACGCCTGTCTATATAAGGTCCCACAGTCGACAGTGCATGTCAGAGCACATGAAGTCAAAGGAATTGTCTGAAGTCAAAGGAATTGTCTGTAGACCTCCGAGACAGGATTGTCTCAAGGCACAAATCTGGGGAAGGGTACAGAAACATTTCTGCTGCTTTGAAGGTCCCAATGAGCACATTGGCCTCCATCATCCATAAATGGAAGAAGTTCGGAACCACCAGGACTCTTCCTAGAGCTGGCCGGCCGTCTAAACTGAGCGATCGGAGGAGAAGGGCCTCAGTCAGGGAGGTGACAAAGAACCCGTTGGCCACTCTGGCAGAGCTCCAGCATTCCTCTGTGGAGAGAGGAGACCCTTCCAGAAGGACAATCATCTCTGCAGCAATCCACCAAGGCCTGTATGGTAGAGTGGCCAGACAGAAGCCACTCCTTAATAAAAGGCACATGTCAGCCCGCCTGGAGTTTGCCAAAATGCACCTGAAAGACTCTCAGACCATGAGAAACAAAATTCTCTGGTGTGATGAGACCAAAATTGAACTCTTTGGCGTGAATGCCAGGTAACCAGGCACCGCTCATCACCAGGCCAATACCATCCCTACAGTGAAGCATGGTGGTGGCAGCATCATGCTATGCAGATGTTTTTCAGTGGCAGAAACTGAGAGACTAGTCAGGATAGTGGGAAAGATGAATGCAGCAATGTACAGAGACATCATGGATGAAAACCTGCTCGAGAGTGCTCTTGACCTCAGACTGGGGCGACGGTTCATCTTTCAGCAGGACAACGACCCTAAGCACACAGCCAAGATATCAAAGGAGTGGCTTCAGGACAACTCTGTGAATGTCCTTGAGTGGCCCAGCCAGAGCCCAGACTTGAATCCGATTGAACATCTCTCTGAAAATGGCTGTGCACCGACACTTCCCATCCACCCTGATGGAGCTTGAGAGGTGCTGCAAAGAGGAATGGGCGAAACTGCCCAAAGATAGCTGTGCCAAGCTTGTGGCGTCATATTCAAAAAGACTGTAATTGCTGCCAAAGGTGCATCAACAAAGTATTGAGCAAAGGCTGTGAATACTTATGTTCATGTGATTTCTTGTACATGTTTTTTATTAGTAAATATTTTAATAAATTTGCACACATTTCAAAAAAACTTTTTTCACGTTGTCATTATGGGGCATTGTGTGTAGAAATTTGAGGAAAAAAATGAATTTCATCCATTTTGGAATAAAGCTGTAACATAAATGTGGAAAAAGTGAAGCGCTGTGAATAATTTTCGGATGCACTGCATAATTATTCTTGCATGAATGTATTCACATTACTTTACATACTGTTGGGCAGCTTGTGCATTTTCCCCTGGGGAGTCATAAAGCCTTAATGATATAATAATATTTGTAATTTTAATCGGCAAAGTAACAAGGAACTAAAGTAAAAATGTAGTGGAGTAAAAAGTACAATATTTGCCCCTGAGATGTACTGGAAGTATGAAGAAGCAGAAAAAATAAATACTCAAGTAAATTACAAGTACCTCAGATTTGTACAGTATTCGAGTAAATGTACTTAGTTACGTTCCACCACTGGCTATATAGCCTACTAGAGTCAGGATTGGATGCATTATTAGGCCTTTTTCCTCTAAATCTTTGTAATCCTCTTCATTTACCTCGACCCAGGCCGTACGATGGCCGACCAGATGTGGACTCCTACTGTGAAGCTCTGTACCCGTTCTGCCCGATGGGAGACCAGGACGGACGCATCCCCACCATGAAGGGAACCGACCGCATCTCCGTCTATCGCTTGCAAGCCCCAGTTTGGGAGTTTAAGTATGGAGATTTGCTGGGTAAAGTGGTAAGTAGAAAAGAAAAGGAAGTGAGTAATTGTTGCTTTGCACGATGGAATCATCGTCACACATCATGTTTCACTTTTCATTCAGCACATTATGCACGATGCCATTGGATTCAGCAGTGGGGACACCGACAACAACTACACCATGGAGTGGTACGAGCTGTTCCAGCTGGGGAACTGCACCTTCCCTCACCTGAGAACTGGCCTCAGCGCCCCCTTCTGGTGCAACCAGGGAGCCGCATGCTTCTTCCAGGGCATCGATGACCTTCACTGGTCACAGAATGGTACCTTGGAAAAAGTTGGAGTGATCACTGGTACGAAAAATGCTCCACATGCACACATGATGTATAAGTCGAGAAAGACTTTTCAGGGGCTCAGATGATTGGCCTTATGATTCTTGCGTTATTGTTTTGTGTGTGATATTGTTATGCTGAGGTCACAGAGATTTTATAATTAAATATAAATAAAGTGGTTAAAACTGCAGCAGAAGCTACAGCCCAGTGCCTATCATTTAGTACCCTGCACTCATCTCACAGGGGACATGTTCAACGCCATGGCCCAGTGGGTGCAGGAGGACAACCAGACGGGGATCTACTACGAGACGTGGACCGTGCGATCGGACGCCAGTCCCAATGCCACCGTGTGGTTCGAGTCCTTCGACTGCTCCCAGTTCGTCCACCGCACCTACAGGAAGCTGGCGTCGCTGGGAGCCAAGCTGTCCAGCCGCTCGCAGACCAACTACACCAAGGTGTTCCTGTACAGCGGGGAGCCCACCTACCTGGGCAACGAGAGCTCCATATTTGGACCGCCCGCCATGAAAAACCTGGCGGAGGACATCCGGAAGTTTTACTACAGCTTCCGGCCGCACCAGTCCTATGTGGACTTTGCGCTCAGCTTAGTGGACATTTACGAGAAGGTGGTGGTGCACAAGAACTTCTACCTGTATTACAATTCAGAGTATTGGCACCTGCCGATGAAGCCGCCTTATATGCAGATCATCTACGAGGAGGTTCCTCTGCCCTGAAGTGCTCCAGAATATTCTGCCTGCGATCCGTGAATGCTAAGCATGGTTGACTGGTTTTAGCAAATGCCACTGGAATTACTGGACTGCTCTGACTATTTCACTATTTTTCTAAATGATTTTGGAAAATGACCGAATCCAAATTCCTCTCCATACGAACGTTAATTTAATATTAATGACCTGCTGCTCAACCACCGTGTTCAATCAGTTTTGAAGTCGATCAATTTCAAGTCCAGAAGATGTTTCCATGGTTGCTGTTGTCACGTGTATAAGATGGCCAGATGCTTCCTCAACACGATGTTCTATGATTTAGAATCTAGAGGACAGGTTCAGCTGTGGCTCGTCGTAGTTTAGATAATTTGCTGTCGATTAGCGGCTAATTTATTCAGATGAGTCTGGTTTCCCCACCAGCCATCTTTGGCCATGATTTTGTGTGTGGACTGTTTTTTTATTTTTTTTTCTAATGATCTAATAAAAAACAACAACAGAAACAACACCAAACATTGACTGTTCAGGTCATTCAGAACACCGTTTTGGTATGCTAAATGTATTCACTACTCATCCAATGAGCAAACTGTTTAGCCTCCAATAGCTAGCAGCGGCTAAACGGCTTGACCAATCAGAGGTCGACCTGACTATTCCACAAGTACCCTGTCCCAACTAATAGCTTTAGGGTTAGTGGTTGGTAGGACTAGTAGGGTTCTTACTAACCCTATACTACCGAGAATGCTTCGTCAAGCTCCCAAGTGTGAATATTCATTTGGAATTTCAGTATTCAAAGTCAACTGCTACAGAATCAGAAGGAAACGTTTACATTCACAATTCTTTATTCCATGAGCACACGTCAATCACAATTGATTGAATTTCAAGACAGATGACCCGTGAAGCAAACCTGGCAAAACCTTTGCCATACCGAATCAAACCTAAAATGGCTGCGTGGTCAAATACCAGTTCGCTTTTAATGATTTAATTCAGAGAAACTGGACAAATTGGGACCAGGAGTTGCTTATTAGTGAGAGACAGCTTCTCTGTTGCTCGACCAATGTCAGCCTTGTGCTCCGGTCACATGATGGCTAAGGACCGAGGAAATATTTGGCAACCATCGTTACCAACATACCCCAAAAATTACAGTACAGTACGGATCATCAACTTTGAGTTGGATCGATTTTTTAAATGTCATTCAACATAATCTGACGATATGTAATTGTCTCTGAATGGGGAAATTACAGGAATTGTTTGATTTGGTTTACAATCACCTCATACGGAATGAAAATACAAAAAACTAAATGTAAAACAGATTATTCCAAAATAAAATGGATAATCTGTGGCTTGAAACCTACTGAAAGAGGCAGAGCATTAAAACGCTCTTCAAACTGATTGCTCAATATACACACAATGAAAAACCACCAGTTCAAATTACAAAAGCAGTATTCATATAGATCAATAAATTACGTTGCTAATTAGCTCTAGGGACAAGAAAGCGGGAGAAGAGAGTCCATCTAGCGAAAGGAAATGCTCACTCTGCTACAGAGAAGACAAAAAGCGGTCGGAGACTGAAAAAGGAAACCCTGACAGCGGGCGCCAGACATAAATACATTTCCTATTTCATCAAACACACAGTATTTTATATACAGACGCATTTCTCACTTCCTTCTCAAGAGGAAAAAACAAAACAAAACAATCGTTCCACTCAGCCGACTTGTTGCCAAACCTTCTCTTTTCTTCCTGTAACAGGTGGATGTGACCAGGACAACAGCTAGGTCCCTGATGTCATAGGTACAAAGGCTACTACATCTGTGATGTTCCAAGTACGACAGCTACCTCCGTGACATCCAACAGCTGTTCAAGGACAAGAGCTACAAGTACTAGCTATTGTGATGTCATTGTGCAGTGTCTCAACAAACAGCATCTGTGACTCCGCCCAGACCTACACACCTGGGCAGGTGCAGGACAACAGGTATCCACAATAGAGGGCCAGGGTTAACAAATAGCAGAAGACACAAATGAAACCTATAAATAGTTTACATATATGTATATGTATATATATATACATAAATATATACACATATACATATATATACATATATATACATATATATATATATATATATATATGCTTCCAGAGACCTGAGAGACAAAAGGTCGTCATGCACTCCCAGTGTGCAACGTAAAGAAGCAGAGGCTATTTGAAGCTGCCTCCAAATGTTTAATTCATTTAGTTTTATATAGTTAATTCTGGTAAAAACTTGATAACTATTGCTTTTAAGTTTAGTTTACCTTCATATGCACAAAAAAAAAAAAAGACAAATAAACGTTTGAGGTGTTAAACCACTGCGTGGGGTTCAAACCATAACAGAGCTTCGATATCATTGTACGTGATTTGGTTTGTATGTAAGGTGCTTCTTGGTAAAAGTAGAACATCTGTACAGGAGCCTTCATCACCGCGGCCACCTTCACTTGACACACAGCGCTGAGGGCTAGCTCACAGAACCTCCCAGCAGCTAGCGTCAGACACACGGCTGTGATTTGCTGGGAGAAGAGGTTCAGCTGTATTTTATAATTCATACACACTTTAAGATTAACGAGGATCCTTTAAGTACACATTAACACCCCCCCCCACCCATACTCGATAGAATGAACAACTTTCAAGTGCAATTTAGCTGATTATAAGCTTATATTCCTGAACGTAATACTTAGTTAGAAATTTATTCTCAATTCATCTGAAAAACGCCCATAATCTTATGTATCAGAATGAACAGTAAATAGTATAATATACAGACTACATTTGTCATAATGCAATAATATTAATAGTGAATGGTTTGGTAAAGAGTAAACACTGAGTGTTTTTACTGACATTAAAATGTATGTTATCTGGATAAATTGCATCTGTCCATTCTCATAAATAAGATAAGTTTAGCATCCTACTTTGAAAGACCAAATGGCTCAGAGAATATTTTCCACGTGAGAATCCATAACCGTGCCCTTCCAGATGTTTCCATCCTGCTGACAGAAGACGGGGCAGCCAGGCCGTAGTGTTGCGCGTCAGCATGCAACGTTTGCTCTCAATGAATCATTAATTTCTCCACATTAAAAATAATCTCTTAAATATATACAGTATACCAACCACGAACATACAAATGGCCGTCTCTCAATGGGGATCATAAGAAGCGAGCTACAAAGTCATTCTAACACAAATGTACAAAGTCATTAGAAGCAGCCGTTTGCGTACAGCGATCCACCTGTTGAAGAGGGCATGATAAACCTGCCCAACAAACAGCCCCTGTCCTCCTGAGCCCCGCCCACGGAGGAGGGAGAGGAGCCGAGAACTGGAACTGGTGTGAAGCTACGACCACAGACGGCACTTTCAGTCTGTTCTCAGTTCCTCCTCCGCCTCCTGGACCTAAAGCACTTGCTCTAACGGCCTCTGTATGCTTCTTTAAAAGTGTTTTGAGATCAGGGAAAAAAATTATACAAATCGGACGCTGAATTTGACTTCGACCTGTCCAATAATGGGGCCGTACTAGAGTATAGGAGGCTGTCCGTCAACCTACGGAGATATGGTGCTGGCCTCCAAGCCCCGCCCCCCTTCATACCCCACTAGTCTACCCTATCGCTGAGGTGCCTGGGAGGGCTTTTCAGATACACCGGATTTGGAGAGTGACTGCATCGACCCCCCCGCCCCCAATGAAAGAAAAGAACCCAAGTGTCGGAAGCCGGTTCCCAACACATTTCGGGAGAAGCATACAGGGGCCTTAACGGGGACGGGGGGTCAGGGAAGTCCTCTGCAGAACCGCCGATGGGGTTCTGTGCCACATAGAACCACAGCCAACAATGCACCTCCTCCACGTCCCTCTAACCACCACAGCCTGCGCCGCCCCTCCCTCTACCAGGTGGGCATCATGTCGGGGAACCACACCCGGCCCAGGTGCTTGGACACCTCCCAGTGGATGTCGTCCAGGGAGTACTTGTGGTCAGGGATCAGCACCTCCTCCATGATGGACAGCTGGGAGAGCCGGCGGCCGCACATCTTCACAAACTCCACGAAGGCACTGCAGGACACCTCGCACTCGCCCAGGCCGATGGCCGACAGCTGTGTGCAGCGCTTGGCGATGCGGATAAGCTCCTCGTCCAGCGGCCGCAGCCCGTTGGCGCACACCACCAGCTCCACCAGGCGGGGGCAGTGCAGTCCCACGCGGCCCAGCACGTCCTTACTGACCGAGCGGCCGAAGTAGAGGTGCGTGACGGGGATCTCCTCGACGAAGAAGGGCCCGAACTCGTCCTCGTCGTACAGGAAGAAGTACATGACCAGGTTGAATTTGGGCGAGTGGCGCACCATGGCGTCCCAGCTGCTCTTCTTGATGGCGTGGAAGAGCTGCCCGGGGTTCTCGCTCACCACGTCGATGCGCAGGTGCTCCAGGTGCACGTGCCGCTCCGACGACAGCGCCAGCAGCAGCTCGTCGCTCAGCAGGTGGTAGTTGAGCGCCAGCTCCCTCAGCCCGTGGCACTGGTCCGCCACGCACAGGATCCCTGCAGAGCACGAGGGGCCAGAGTTAGCGCTACAGTTCTGCAGTGTAGACCAACTTAAATCAGAGGTTTATAGCTTTGGTTTTCCTGTGCAGAAACAGCAGGCCCTCCTCCGTGGAAAATCACAGCTTTGAAATTACTCCCTACAGAAATACGGTTGTTTGTGTCTCCTCTGAAGGGCTCCAGGTCAGTGGGTTACCTGCTGGGGAGACGTGGGGGCAGCTGCTCATCTTCAACAACTTCAGGGTGTCACTGTTGTTGGCCACCAGCACCTTGAGCGACGGGTCGTCCACCGGGGTGTCGTCGATCTTCAGGGACGACAGCGACTTGGAGTTCACAAACACCACGGTCAGCGCTGAGATGAAATGGGACTGAGGAGAGAGAGAGAGAGAGAGAGTCAGACTTTAGACTGAACCATATTCTAACAGTGCAGAGCTCACACAAGAAGGCACTGAAGAAAAGCCTCGGTGTAGGAACAGATTCGACTCGAGACATTTGGATGTCACAGCAGCAGTGACAGGACAAGCTAATTAGCTAAATTCAAAGCAAATACACTATTCTTATCTTTAAGGTTTTAGCTCATCGTGGACCACAGGAGGACCAAGGGTATCACACACTCCCCAATCTATATTAATGGAACGGAGGTTGAGCGTGTCACCAGCTTCAAGTTCCTGGGTGTTCACATCTCCCGAGGACCTTTCTTGGTCAAGAAGGCTCTACAGATCCCTCCGGATCTGGACCAGCAGATTCAGAGACAGCTTCTTCCCCAGGGCCGTCGCTCTTCTGAACTCTTCAACCCGGTGAGTCCCCCTACCCCCGACATCTGCACACCTGCACTACTCCCTACCCCCTCCCTATACACCACCACCACCCTTCTAACTGCACACTGACTCCAGCACCACTGTCAGACTCACACACTGTATATTTGCACTACCCCGTATACTGTATATTACTGTACATAACTGTATATACCCTGCACTGCATGTACTGCATATACTCCACAGTCCTCTCTGTATATTCTCTGCAGATCCCGCACTGCACGGCGACTCCGGACCCGGACCCGTCAGACATTTGTACTTCTCCTTGCACGTCGACTCCAGACCCGGACCCGCCTGTCACTTGCACTGCCCCCCGCATATACCCCGCTGTACACCTCAGTGTACACGCAATACTGCATATACCTCCATCCATACTGTACACACATCCATATTATGAACATATACTATTTGCACTGTAGATTCTGGATATTCTTATATATATCTTATATGCACTGTAGACTCTGTATCATTTCCGAGGCTACCTCTGCCCATACTATAATATACCCCAATGTATATTCTGCCTATACTGTACATTCCTCAATGTATGGCGTTCACCGTATATACAGACAAATCTATATGCACTCCGCAGATTCAGTATATTCCTGTAGATGGTGTACATTCTCTGTATATTCTGCTCATACGGCTACTGTCACTGTTACCGTTCACTGTCATACTGTTGTTATACTTGTTATACTATATACTTTTGCTACTACTTTGCACTTCTGGTTAGATGCTAACTGCATTCCGTTGTACTGGTATGCATACTCTGTGCAATGACAATAAAGTTGAATCTAATCTAATCTAAAAAAAATTTAAGTACCACAGTGATATATTACTTTCTCTCCTTCAACAAATGTACTCTTTGTAAGTCGCTTTGAATATAAGCATCTGCCAAATGCAAATGT
>OMOU01092476.1:0-10187 GCA_900312585.1 Malacocephalus occidentalis
CAGGGAGGTCAGCATGGGACTGCACTACACACACGCAAACACACGCGCGCACACACACGCACGCACACACACACACACACACACACACACATACATACACGCGCACGCACACACGTTGCGATGCACGGATGACTTTGAATTCCAGGCGGCGCCGCGTCACGGAAAATCCGTAAATCCGTAAATCTCGGACGCGGACGGGGACGGAAATGGAACCGACTGGCAGCCGACAGCAGGAATGTTAATCATGCTAAATGCGGGCGATGTGTATGAATATTCATACGGCCCCCATGATGGATCAATGCAAGGCCCGCCCGCCTCCTCTCCGGGGGACCGGCTCCCCTCCATGCCCTTGGTCCGCGCCGCATCGCAAAGAGCCATTCATTCATCTGAAGATGGCCGTTACCCGACGTCTCATCCGCGCGAGGCATTAAGTGGCCGCTTATCCGCTCCCCCAAACCAAAAACTGTTAAGCCGCCCACATTTGAGTCATCCATTTCCTTCTTCCTCTCCTGTCTGGTGAAGGCAAAGGAAAACAAAGGAAGTGGGCCGGTGTTTGTCAAGTGGAGGGGGAGGGGCCGACGTTTGTTTGACAGCTTGACTAGCCAGCGAGCGAGGAATGCAAAGGAGCACAACCGGACAATAAAACAACACTCGCATAAGACGTAGGAAGTCGGCTCGCTCATTTGCCACCAGGCATTCACATAGTCTGAGGTCAACGCCTCCGTGTCTCAGCCACTAGAGGTATTGTGGGAGATGTGGGAGATGTCTGACCGGGCGCACGAAGCCCGCACTGGGCAACACGGGGACATGCGTTTTGAGGAGACGTTTGCTACGTGTTGCACTTTGCTTTGCTTTTCATCTCCATCTCTTCTTCATCCTCTTCCTGGCGCCTGAGAGGAAGGG
Source organism: Malacocephalus occidentalis (assembly GCA_900312585.1). NCBI lineage: Eukaryota > Metazoa > Chordata > Actinopteri > Gadiformes > Macrouridae > Malacocephalus > Malacocephalus occidentalis. The sequence continues at coordinate 904 of OMOU01092476.1, forward strand.
AGACATCTATATTGGACGGTGGTGCGAGTGGAACACAGACATGCCGACCTCCTCGGGGACAGAGGGATGGAGAGATGGTGGGATAGAGCGATAGATGGTTAGAGATGGAAGTCGCTGTCCATCAGGCCCAACATGTCACGCCAACAGAACAGTTTCTTCCCCTACGGCGACCGGCCTCATTAAGGAGACCCCGGGACCCCCCACTGATCGCCATCGATTCCCACCCAGTGTTTTATAGTCACATGTACATCTTAACGCAGGCCCATTCTGAACAGTGAAATTCTTGGGACATGGCAAGTGTATACTACTAGTTAAATTGCACCTTTTCATTGCTTACTTATTTATATATACTAATCTAGGTATACATACTGTATGTATATATATATATATATATATATATATTGTAGTGCCGAGAGAGGAGAGTTGGAGGTGGAGAATCAAATGCCAATGCTAGGCGTTTAATGGACATTAGCTTTAGCAACAGCTAACACAACATGCAACATTGAACCACATGTTAGAATGAATGAAGAACTGCGGTGGTCCCGCAACCATTCTCCCAACCCTTCGTTCCGTGGGTGAATTATGTTAACCCACCACTATATATATATATCCATCCATCCATCCATCCATCCATCCATTCTCTTCCGCTTCCACCTTATGCTCGAACATGGTGGTTGTTATGGCCAGTCCATGACTAGCACAGAAGTCCAACAACAAAGCACCACTCTTGTTCAGATCGGTCAGGCCGTTCCTCCCAATCACCCCCCTCCAGGTTTCTCCATCGTTGCCCACGTGCGCGTTGAAGTCCCCCAGTAGAACTATGGAGTCCCCAGATGGCACCCTTTCCAGAATGCTCTCCAAGGACTCCAAGAAGGCCGGATACTCTGAACTGCTGTTTGGTGCATACGCACACACAGCAGTCAGAGCCTTCCCCCCCAGCGACTTGCAATCGCATGGAGGCGACCCTCTCGTTCACCGGGGAAAACTCTAACACAGCGGCGTTCAGCCGGGGACTTGTGAGTATCCCCACACCCACCTGGCGCCTCACACCCTGGGCAACTCCGGAAAAGTTATATATATATATATAGATCACGTGTTTCGAATGTCAGTGTTGCAGGTTGAGAATTAAAGTTTCTATTTTGTGGGTTAGGGTTAATTCACAGATGATAAGAAAAGTATTCATGCTAGTGATGACGTTAAATAATACATTTATAATAACTACAGAGGTGTTATTATGGACATTGCCAGCTGATCCCATAAGAAGAAGAGGACATTTTGAACAAGTGGCAGAGATGACATGGATCGATGATTTAATCAGAGAGCTTAAACCTGCAGGGACAGAAAACAACTATATTGAGTTTCTCAATACAGAGGGAAAAGGAACCATATAGTGAGAGTAATGCAAGAGTATACTTTTGAAAATAAACTGCAGCCAAAGTCGCTGTCTTCAATTACCAGTCACTTCAAAACCAGTTGAGAGTTTCATACGCTGGACAATCGCCAATTCTAAACTATATTAAGAGGAAGAAGGTCAGTTGCTTCGTATGCAGCCTGATAGACATCAGTATAATCCAATGAGATGAGTTGTAACACTAGCTTCTTTCTCACAGTAACTGAGATACGGCTCGTGAATCAGGTATCACCTTTACTAAGAACAGGCAAACATGGCTCTGCCAAGTCCCATCTCTCCTCGGTTCTGGCACCACAGCGGTGGAACGAGCTCCCGGCTGACGTCAGGACGGCAGAATCTCTCACTGGCTTCCGTCAGAGACTCAAGACCCGCCTGCTCAGAGTTCACCTGGACTCTGCATCGCCTTTCCTCTCCTAACCTAGCACTAACTTGCGTGTTTGTAAGTCTTGGCATCATTAATAATTCTTAGCAATGTTTAGCGTCTTGTATGTTCTCAGATGTTGGTACTGCACTCAGAATGGCGCTTCTGCTCTTATCCCAGCTGTTATGCAGGCAACCTCGCAATCATGAAACTCATTCTATTAACCTTGCAACTATGAATGCTTGAAACCTGCTCTATTCTTATCCTTATGTCCTACAGTGATATATCGCTGTGTCTCTCTCAACAAATGTACACTTTGTTAGTCGCTTTGGATAAAAGTGTCTGACAATGCCCTCAATGTAAATGTAAATGATCATAAATTCGTCTTTCAAATACATTTGCAGTCGAACAAATTATTGAAATTGGTCTGCGGTTACCGATTTCAACTGACGTCACCCCCTTTATGCGAGGGATTGATTTACGAACATTTCCAGACGGCAGGTATTTCACAACTAGATAAAGACACGTTATAAAGGTCACAGAGAGGCTGCATGACAATCCGGGACAATAATATGAGACATTCGGGTTTTAATGCCGCCGAACCCAGGAGGGACCACTGCACTGCACACTTTTAGATCACTAATGGCATCTTGGAGAAAGGGAGCCGTGACAAGACAGTACATTATTAAAATCCGCCACTAATTGAAGAATCGACCATTACACGGCAGAATGATGATGAAATGCTTGAGTGGCTAAAAATGCATTATGCAGCCAGCATAAGATTGCTCGTATCTGATTAGTTGACGTTTTATCAACTTTATAACCCAGTGATTCTTTATAATAATTGGATTTGGCATTTCTGCTGATATCACTCAGCTGTCTGTACTTTCCCCCTGTCTGCAGGATCCTTGGATGTTGATCAACGCTCCATGCATTATATGCCTGATAGTAAAAAGGTCAGAAAGTATCCAAGGAAGATGCAAAGGAAGATTGTACAGTATGGGTCCAATATGTTTCCAATTGATAGAATGCTATTTTGCCTTTCTAGTTTTCTGTATCGTCATCCTCATGAATGGTAAAATGAGGCTATTTTAAAGTAAGACTCGTGCAAGAAGGTGATCACTAATTCACACAAAGATACAACAGAAGCAACGCACAAGTTGTACACTATAGCACGATAATGGCTGTATTGGACCCTACCTGGACATATTTGCTGCAGTCCCTTGATGCACTCACTGCTCCTTGTAAGGCTGACTCTTTCAACATTGCCATTGTGTTGTGGTAAATGGCTCTGGCCTGAATGTCTCTCAGCTTGAAGCCGCGTTCACAATCGCATGCTCTTGTTCGGCTGTTCTGCTGTTCACGCTCTTGTTCTCCCCCCCTGAGAGAGGTCGTAGCCTTTGGGTCCTTGAGAAGAACAAAAACACAGTAATCACATGAGAGCAGTGGGGCAGGAGGCCTGTGATTACTGTGGCTCCATACAGTACATTACAGTATGTATCGCAGCAGAGTACCTGTGCAATGTACCTTCCATGGAACTGTTGGCTTGTCGAAAGGCAAAAGATTAGACTGTTGAACAGCCTCTCTCAGTGATAGACCGTGGTTTATCACATGACCTATGATGCTCTAATTTCATACACATTTGATCTCCCTCCCTTTCTCCTCTATATTTTGGGGATCCACCTTGAATAACATAATTCCAAAGAGCTCTCCTAATTTGATAGTGGCAATTCACTATTTAGAAGCTCAACACATACAACACATACAACTTTTTCTCTTTAACAAAATATGAATAGGCAAATACGCATGTACATTGATTAGCGAAGGACCAAACGTGAAGAGTGAAGAGGTGGGGAAATGTTTTTCAGAATGGTTCAAGAAGAAATCGCAAAAAAAAACATTAACATCTGTATGTTAACAAATGAAGCTTGTGCAGAAGGGGTAAAAAACAACAACAACCGGTGTGGAAGTGAATGCACAAAAGTGACAGTTGGGCTGACGCGCTAGATAACTGTGATTGTGCCGGAAGTAGAGGCAGGTCGGCAAAGTACCCAAATGTAGACAGCGAGATTAAGCTAAATTATTAAATTTAGCAAAATTGGTACGTACAGGCAGGGGAGGCAGTGAAAGTACTCATGCATCTAAGACAGGGTCTGACACCAAACAAAGGATCCGACCGGTATTAGTAGGAAGAAACTAATCAGGGAAGTGAAAACAGCTGAAGACAAAATGGCCGACAGGAGGAAACAGGGAGTAACGTACTGGGGAGTGTCTGGGTAAAAAAAAAGCCACTTCAGAAAACAAAACACATGCACAACCGGAACTACTGCCAACGTCCAGCAGGAGGCGGAAAAACTCAAAACATAAAGTGCCCGAGGGGGACAGAGAGGGACGGTGACAATAATGATAACAGTGGGGTCACAGGTCAAAACAGGTTTGGCGCCAGTGACTAACTCGCTCCCATACGCTGGAGAGAAGAACATTCTTTCAGAAAGAAATATGAGCCGACCTGATCCCAAGTCGGCTTCCTCGCTCTCACATCTCGACGCTTAAGAACTCTCCTTTCAGAAGAAAAGACAAGCAGATCTGAGCTCAAGTCGGCCTTGCGCCAGCTCTCTTGATCACATGCGTAATCTGCTCTTCTGTTTCATGTCATTGCACATCCCCCCCCTTGGAAGAATGTATGACATAAATATGAAAGGTGATATATATACAACGGAACAAGTCACGCTCTGGGTTTTCCCCCACTTTCGATTATCACGTCAAGAGCGAGTGGCGTGGAGTGGCGTGGATTGAATGCTACCGCTCCTTGCTCGATTGACCTTGATTGACCTTTTAAAGGGGACATATTATGCCACGGGGTGTGAGTTTGATTAGCAATTGCAAGCCCTTTCACACTCACACTCACGCCTGGTGGCATAACAGGGGACCTGTACGTCGTTTCTATTCGAACCCATAAATGACCACAGGGGATAATGTAGACCTACGTTTGGGTTTCATGACGCCATTTTATTCCGCTTCTGGAGCGAGGGTGCTTTGGAAACGGCCGCCCTACCCTGAGGGAAGACGGATCATCGGGCGGCGAGAGGAAATTACAATTAGAATTTGGCGAGTGTTGATAGAGCTTGCTTAGTTCAACAACAGCCTCGCCTGGTCCCAACCGCCGCTTCACCGGAGGAGGAGGAGGAGGAAATGCCCACAGCTTCCAGGACAGCTTCCACGATACAAACTATTCTGCATCTCCCACTGCAAGGCGACCAGGTTTCTGCAATGGAAAACTGCACTGGGGCATTTGTATGTGTGGTGGGTTGGTCTATTATTATTATTATTATTATTATTAACATGCTCTGCGTAGTATGAAGTCAGACATTGGGCAGTACGTACATGCCCAACGGTTCACGATTCATGTGTTTGAAGCCAAAGTAGGCTACTGGAATAAGGAATGCTTCCGTATTGTATATTGATCACCGATATTATTTCTGATCGGTCATGCCTGTCCCTGGTAGGCCTACGCTACAAGCTGGAAGTTGATATAGTATAGTCCCCCAAGAAGAGAGGTTTGATACACTGGAGTCTAATTACCAACTGTCTCAAAATGAATTTGCATGAGCAAGCCATTAACGGGGACAGGCAACCAATCGGGGACACGTGGTCACCCTGCCCGACAGCGCTCTGCAATGAGTCTATTTGGGAGGTCATGGATTCACATTCAGTTTCATAGTAGAGAAGCCAACGCGTTCTGTGCGAATATTGAATATTTGACAGTTCAAATTCATAATAAAACGTGGGAATGTTCAGTGTTGCCACAAGGCAACGTGGCCCCCGAGGTTGGTGGTTCCACACCGCAGCAGTCTGCTGCCCTCTTTTGGGAAAACTAAGTGGGAGAAGCAGAATCTGCTTTTCATTTAATTATGTAACTTTTAGAGGAGAGAGAGAGAAAATTAGGATCCTTGATTAAAAACCTGCCTGAAGCGTAAAACACTTTAAATGATGAATGATCCTGGGATACAGTCTAGCCTATATGGTAAAAGTTACTTTGAACAAACATATGCTGATTACTATATTGATGTATGTATTTTGGACAGTACATAGGCATATTAATAAAGATTACAAATTAAAAAAGAGCATGATTTACAACATGTATTGTAGAGGATTTCAGTTTTTGCATATTGAAGAAATAGTTATAGGCCTATTTCAGAAGTTGGCCACATATTTGTCTTAGAAATATGAGATTATATATATAAAAAGTAAAGACAGTTCGATCAAAAGAAAATATCTTGATGTCGAGTCGTAAAGGAATTTCTGTAGTCTTACTTTGGCAATTCACTGCCCCCTAGTTGTAGCTTAAGGAACAACTGATAGCTATTCCTTGAAGAAACACTACAATAATCTTCAAATAACACAACATAGTGAGTGATGTGTCTTTAATGAGCTACAAATGTCCAAGCATAGGATACATAAGTCACAGAAATAAACTCATTTGGACAAACGGAGTGTCCAACAACTCCATAAATGACCGACTCATGTCATTCGATAAGGTAATTAAACAACATAAAGCATGTCATCATCATGTTCAAAAACACAAACGCATAGCAACATGTCATACTACACAATATGTTGTAAAATAACACTATAATGTGACGCATAAACACTATTTCGCCTCCAGACGACACTAGGAAAGAGTAATTTGTATTGCCCATGGTGTTATACCCTCAATATATTGCATATTCAGATTGTATCGTATTAGGTTTTGGTAAACATTAAGATTAGGGTAATATCACAATTGACCCATTAAGTCAAATCAATTTTACGTGACTCGGAATGAACATTACACAGCTTGAACATTGGATTTAATACTCATTAACGACAAAAAAATAAACTCACTTTGGTGACTTTGGGCAGTTGTTTAACTCTAACGTTTACCCTCGTACAGTCTCTGCGTCGTCTCGGCTAAGAATGCATAACTCATGTTGAGAGAGACAGACAAGGCCAGTTCACGTCAAAGCGAAAGCCCGCCCTCTCCGCCCACCCTGCCCCTCAAGACGGGACGCGGAGTACTCAAATGTCACTCTCGCTTAATCAATGTTTAACAAGCTGCAGGCGTAGGGTTACATTGGAAGCGGTGCGGTGCGTATGGATCACGTTGCAGCATCCCCACAGCCAACGCGGACGGATTCGCATTTAGAGTTGCGCGGTCAAATACAAGCAGCAACATCATGCTGACATGTCTGAGACGACTCACGAGATTGAATTGGGAGAAGAAGAAAAAAAAAACGCTGCTTGGTGGCTTCGAATGTTTTTCTCTGTTTTTAAATGAAATCGACATATTTTCTCCGAGAAGATAAAGGAAATTGAAGGCTATCTTGAGATGTGGTCGGCAACCCCTGAAGGTTCCTACTTACACACACATTTACCAAGTACAAAATAAAAACTGGTAAACTAATCATAATGTATTAAACATCCAGAAACGACGGCACGTCGTCAAAGTAGGTAGTCTTGGTGTACATTTTGGTAAACAAAGGCCTGTGTGAGTCGTACACAGACACACACGCACGTAGACAACAAGATTGCATTGCACTTCAAAAGTGAGAAAATATACATGATTTGTCCTTGACACATTTGGTCAATACCGACGACATACCGTTTGTCTTTGGAAAAAGTACATTGCGTTTGCTCATTAACATGAATGACGTTATTTATTTGAAGTACAAATTCAGAGAGAGCGTTGGAGGGGGGAGGGGGGGGTGTTTCTGCATGTCCTATATTTGTACAAAAAAATTGCTTATTTGGCCTCTCGTATACATCACATATAGTACCAACAATTACTTTTCACGGTGCAGTTATATTGTACCGGCGTACCGAATACGTCACCTTCACTCGCTTAGCAAAATAATCGCCGAATTGACCGACAGCATATTGTCAAGTTTCATTTCACCTCAACTCCTGTTCAGTTCAACTCATGTCAGATTACAAGTCAAACACAAGTCACTACCATATCACAAGGAATCAACCGTTCTGATGTAAGAAAAATAAAATACTGTTTTGTTTCTGCCTAGCCCTCCGGCCAAGTACATAAAAATGAATATATGTCCCATAAAAACGGACGCATATTAAAAGCAACCACACTAAGCTAAAGGCGACTAATTCTAATAAACATTCATATGCGCACATTTGTTCAAATGCTGTCCTTAACGTCTTTACATTTCCACAAAACAAACAAACTAACACCAGGCTCAGCTTTCTAAGACGATTCATACCTAGCTTGCACTACGGCAAAAAGCCCTTTTGTGTGTCAGCCCTTTTTTTCTTTAAATAAAGTTGTCGACATTCAAAACCTTCCTGGGAGCGGAGACCAAAGAAGTCGTCCGCTGTCTTGTTGACCCCCCAAGGTTGGTCTGTTCTTAGCCTCTCTCAGTTCTCGCACCCGATCCGTTTGGGCCATTATTAGGCCCGGTATTGTGGGGCGGAGAACATAATCTAGCACTGCTCAGGCACACACATATACACACACACTCCCGCGTGTCACATGGCAATACAAACGTACGATCTTTGCGATTCATAATCAGGCATGTGCCTGGAATAGAACGTCTCCCATTTCCCAAGGTGGCTGACCCCAAAGTGGAGGTCACGTGAAAAGCCATGAGTCATGTCCCGTAAGTGGGTCGGTCGCTCGTGTCGCTGATTAACTCATATTAAAATGTTAATTAATGTTTCAGTGGCTCAACTATTTCATTGAGTTCGGCCCCAATTGTCGCAGCATTGTGTTCACTCCGTGTTTATAACAGGATACACGAAGGCACTGTCGATTACTGCAATATCGGTAAATACATTGTTTGTTTTTGGGTGGTGACGTAATGACTTACGAATGTGGGTCCTGAGGAGAGACCAGCCGAGAACCACTGGTGATGCTTTCTTAACATATATCAAATAAAATGCTCACACCGTTGACGGACTATTCATCAACGTTCCCTATAATTGGTGTGAAATGTATTTTGTAAAAGAAACAAAATTACTTAAGGACCCTAATAGTATAAAAACGGTTTCCTTAATCTGTTTGATCGTAATCGCATTCATTTAAAAGAAATAGCAGGTGACTCTGTGCCACTGAGATTAATCCCCGAGCGGAAATCATTTTTCTCTGTTAGAAAAATTATACCGGCCACAGAAATCTGTGTTTTGTATGGAGACTACAAATGGCCGAGTTGAGGGTGAAGTTCTGAGCTGAGCTGTTTTTGGTCGACAAGTCACACTGTTGTTTTCTTTTACATAGCAGCAGCATTTAGGGAGTCTCTCTCCCTCCCTCACGACCCAAAGTAGGCACAGATTCCTCCGCACAAGTGAACTTGTGCTCTCTCTCTGGCACGAATCAGCATAATCAAGAAAAATAAGTCCAAAGATGGGACTGGTCCGACCAAAATAGCCCCAAGTTCTCCTCAATGTTCCACAGCTCGGGCTGACTCACCACCACCGACGTCGCGCGACAAAACTGACCTAAAAATAATACTAAAGGGG
>OMOU01092492.1:0-12485 GCA_900312585.1 Malacocephalus occidentalis
TCTCATATTGTGTCTGCATATTATGTGACCTGCGTCAGCATCCCACCCAAACACCTCTCATATTATTATTATATTGTCCATGGTTGATTTGCTCTGTGGTTTTTCAGCGCTCCCAGCTGGGCAGGCTATGCAGGCTCGATGTTGATCTGTTCTCTCCGTCTCCTCCAGATGTCTGCTGATGGAGCGCGATGCTCAGAAAGACGACTCCCCGCTCACCGGCCGTCTGATCCAGAGAGCCCACGCACTCCACGGCTAGGACGCAGCACACGGCTAGGACGCAGCACACACCCACACACAAGCACGCTAGCACGCACCACAAGCACGCACGCAGGAAGGAAGTAAACAGTTTGCTTTTGCCATTCAACCCCAAATTCTAAAAACGAGGCAGAGAGGCTACGCTCACGCCTCTGCGTTAGCATAGCAGGTGGTGTTGGCAGCTGCGGCCACGACAGGGGGTTAAGCTTCACGGTATAATGCCATATTGTGTGGCACATTTAATGTGCAACATCTCTCAGTATAACACTTTACTCAACGATGCGTACTAGCTTTAGCTGTAACCATGGGGAAAACACCTCCAGCTCCATTGGCGCTGAAACATGGGATGCACTTGGGGATACTTTTATGATCTACTAATAAGGCTTTGGTTTGGTTTTTCATGTCTGTTCTCTTCAATGCTGTGATATCTTGTAGCCATCCATCCACACCAATAAAGTGCACACTTTCCGACGTGCGGTTGTGTTTATTTCCTTCCCACTGGCCCATGGCAACAGCACTCCAAACAACGAGGGGTTGTCCTGGAGAGCAATTGGATCACCATTAAGGATCCAATTGGGTCATAAATGGAGAAATATTGAGGCGCTACACTGACGCAGTACCCCGGTTCAGAGAGACCATTGCAGCAAAATGTCTACCAGGAGAGGTACTTGGTACTCTGGCCTGGTCTGCCAGACCATACCAGACTAATGGTGCATCACAGAGCCAGGCCACTAACTGGGAGGTGCTCAATGTTGTCGTAGGATGTGGCGGTACTCATGTAAGCAAGTTAAAAACAGGAAATGGCACTAAAATAAAAACAATACATTAAAATCAACCAGTGTGACACCTACATCAGTAGTGGAGCCCCAGGTGAGGGTCTGCGGTGTGTAGTCAGTTCCCACATTCATGGTGAAACATTAACAATGTCATCTAATTGTTGACTCAAATCAGTAATCAGATCAGGCATTCAACCAGTCACTTTAAGGGAGATGCAAGCTGCTGAGAAGTTTTGTCTGCCTCTGGAAACCAAGAGTTTTAGCAGTTTCCCTCTTTTCTGGTGCGGCCCGGACCAAGTAAGCCCCATCAGATGCTGGTAGGGAGATTCTGATGTGGGGGATGACATGTATATATGCCTTCCCCATTACATATATATATATGCTGGCAACATTGTGACAGATCCTCTCTCTTCCCACTCAGCACCCGTGGTGATTGCCAGGGCTTTGACACACCTCTGTTGGGGGACAGATGGGTTCTAATCAAATCCAGATGTGCAGTGTCTCAGGCAGCCTTGTTGCCCAGTGGAGGAACACAAACCAGCTGACGTCTGCACCTCCTGCACGGAGGAGCCCAGCGCTCAAGCGCTTCCGACAGGCCTCAACGCCCACTTGTCTCACCACCAGCTGCTCATATACTGGATAGAAGGTGTTTGTCTATGGACTCCGACTCCCAGAGCGGCCCTGTAGCGGTGTGTACTGCCTGCCAGCCCAGTACCAAAGGCTACGGCAAATGTGGAGGGTGTGTGTGTTTGGTGGCTGGTTTATGCTGCCTCACCTGGCCCCACGATTGGTCTGGGGCCGGGTGGGGCTGCACATCTAGTGGTGCGTTGAAGTAATCAATGTCCACAGGTTAAAGCAGCCATCACCACACACACACACGAGAGAGAGAGAGAGCGCTAGCATGCTGGCTTTGTTCCACCTGCTCTGTCTGCCATCTTTTTCAAACTTCTACAATAAACCAGATTATTATTGGAAGCCACGTTAGCTTGGCATGTAGCCGCAGCATTGCTACAAAGAGATAATCCAGAAATCTTTCGGTGAGTGTGCCTCTCCTCTTGGTCTAGCGTGGAAGAAAAATGGCGTCTTACAAGTGTACACAGATTTCCGCTGGCACATCCAACATGAAGGACGCTCAACACTGAAAGATGCTCTGCATTTATGCCACCCGTGGGGATGTACAAGCGTCTCCCCTTGTTTCATGGGAACGATGACCTGCACAGAGTCGCCCTGCCTTATTCTTCAGTTTATCACTCGGAAGCTCTGGCCTGCTGCCCGTAATATCTGCACTCTCAGCATAGACGGCTGGACATGGCTTGGTATCAGCCTGGTCTGACTCAGTCTTCTAACTCCAGACTCTCGCCCACTCGTCCCAGGAGATCCCTGATCTCCAGACTTCTCCAGTGTCTTATTCTTACAATGCCCATTGAACCCCGAAATGTGGTCGCTGTGGTCACATGGAGAGGTATAACGATGTTTGCAGACTACACAAACCACCACACACACAGATACATGTTTTAAAATCAGTATTAACAAGCTACAATGATAAGATGACAGGGAAGTGGGATCAAATTGAAGACAAAAGAATAGCCAGACCTTGCTTCACACGTATCTTGGGTTGACATGTATGCTAAGAACAGTGAGCGCCATGGTGGTGGAAATACATGGCTGTATTTCTTATTTCTTATTTTCAGTTATACTGCAACATTGTGGAATACTTCATTCTTACTGATCTGAGAGTCAATCGCTAAAACCCAGTGCGCTAAAACGCCAACATTAACAACAGCATGATTTCTTGACAATGCCAAACAATATGCTCAAAGCGCTGTGGAAGAATATATAGATTTCTGAATATTTAGGCTACTAAGGAAACAACAACCTTTACAGATTCAAGTAAATATCTAACTGTGGCATCGCTGGACTAAACCATTCTGGGCTGTCCCAAAAACATTTATTTTACAATGGGGGTGGTGACACGGCCAAGGCCCAGCCTGCGCTCGCTGTTCTGGACACGTTATGATGCTAATTCATTCCGTCTAGGTGGTAGTAGAGTCCTGAACATAACACCAGCAGAGGGTCAACAATCTGAACAGGACAATAGTATAAACAGGCAAATGTGTAACAAAACCAGACTACCTCTTCTGCATTTACAGTAAATACTACAAAACAAAATGTTATTGACCATTAACCGGTTTCATCAGCAAAAAACGAACAGATTTGGCTTTAATTTGCCAAACAGATGATGAAATGAGTCTGTTTCTTTCTTCATTTTATGTTGTGCCATTCAGGCCTGTGGCCATTCAAAGAGCTTTACAATATTTACAATGACATTCACCCATTGATACACCGACGGCGGTGTAAACCACGCAAGGCCGGCTGGTTGGGAGCAGCAAGGATTACGGGACTTGCTCAGGGACATCTCAACATTCCGCACCACAGCCACACAACTTTCCAGGAGTAAAAGATCACAGGAATGTACGACAAGCTGATGTAATTCTACAGACTATTCTGCCAGTAGAGCTTGTTACTGTAAAGTCTGGACATCACCCAAGACAGCCAAAGTGTGCTGTGCTCTTACACATCCTTCCCAATCAGTTGTACCATTTCATGAAAGAAAATGCCAGAGTAATTATGTTAAAAGTCACTTCAGTCTATACAAGTCTATACATTTTTTAAATACTTTGTCAAAGACTTTTTTTTCCCCTTAAAATCGGAAGATTAAAGAAAAACTATGGAACAAAGCCACATCTATTAACTTTTTCACGATATCTGAACTTGACCAAAGGTTCTAACGTTGAGTAATATTCAACGTTCACATTGTTCAAAGCAGACGCCGTTTTGGTTTACATTCAACGTGGCGTTTTGTCATGTGGTTGCAACCCAAGAATTGTTAGAACAAGAATCCAGTAAACAATTCCGACATGATGCTCACTGAAAAGGGTATCCTGAACGTGTATACATACGCGCTTAGATGGTTGCTTACATAACCAACAATCTGTGCTACAGAGCTCTGTTCTGTTCAGCTGTCGGGAGAGCACACTGAACGGGCAGACATTTATATACACTGGTGTTGATCGTGACCGGCTGGAAGTGTGGTGACCAATCACATGCTGTGGAATGCTGCCAATCGTGCATGTGAGTCAAAGATATGTGCTTAGAGTGGAACACTGTTGAGGTCTGGGTATTCTGGTTACAGCTACATTATTACAGTGCCACCCCATGTGATTCACAATGCCATTCTTGCTGCAGTGGGACTTTTGGTCTGAGGCAAAATATTCCCTCCAATCAATCCCTAAATGCACTCATTCAGTTTGCATTCATTAAATATAATACAGTGATTAAAATGTGGCTCTTGCAGATCCACTTAACATGAATAGGCTACTAATCGAACATAAAATAATCTAACTAAAATAACTAAGTCATTTTAGACATTTTAGAACAAATTCATAGTAAAGGTCTGCACTGCCCTGTGTGTATATTCTTCATAATAATTTTTAATGCATTTTGTCACTTTAATGACCCTTAACGACCTACTTAAGCCACACGGGGGCTCAATGTATCAACATATTTTATATCTGCAACTCTAATCCTACTCTAATCAGCAGCAAGTGACCCTCCGTTCCTCCATGCAGAGACTCTGTGGGAGGAGCCCCAACAGAGCCACTTGGGCGGTGTGTGGCAGGGCTTTACTGAAGAAGAACATTACAACAACACACCAAAGTGAATGTAGCCTGACTGTAGACGAGCACAAATAGCACAAATAGCACAATTTAAAGGAGGCCAAGTGTCTGACTTTTGGGGTCTTTCCTTTTTGAAAATGCAAAAACAATTATATTGACATTAGCATTTAACGTACAGCAGCCGTCTCCATGTGGTGTGGTTTCAGTCTTACAAGAAACAGCCAAGCAGAACACATGTTTGTAGTCAGAAGTCGAACAAATCATTGGCACACGCAGTTATATTGTGGATACAAACGTTATTCAAACAAAGCAGCTGACATAAAGAAACCCATGCATCACTGGTTTCACAACAGAGAGACTCAATGGCATTCCTTGGGTTCCGACGGAGATTACAAACTACTTGTTATCTGATTGACTTTGCCCCATATGTGAGCCGACACTGTGTAATATCTTCCACATTTCTGCACTCACATGAGGCTGGTTCCAGCAGAAAAACCAGAATAGACATGGTCATATACCAGGTTTTTAAAAATATATATATATCATTGTGCAAAATGCTAATCTGTGATGATCTTGGGAAAGGGTCTTCCACTGACGTTGAGCAGTAATGAGGCCTGCTAAATATATGAGGCAATACTCACTCGGGTATTCCGTCTCCTTTCAGCCACTCGTCCCACTGACACACACACACATGGGCAAATGAACACAAAAGTCCAGGAATTTTGTTCTGTATCCATGAATATCAGGGTCTGCCATTAAAGTGGATCCAAATGTAGCAATGTATAAATATGGTTTTCAAGAATGCGCTTTAAGTATTCGGCAATCCTAATGCATAGACTGGGCAATTATATCTTCCAGTTGTTCAGTCTTAGAGTAATAGCTCCCACAAATATATGAATGCGGTATATTAGTATAGCTACTTGGACCCATATAGATACCCTGACTATTTTAATTTACCTCTTTCATCATCGGAGTTCTGCGATGCTGTCATCCATCCCGGTAAAATCCTGCACATTTTTTATGTGATTAAACGCAAAATATGCTCTTCTTTTGTCTGGTGGAGCCTGTATGAAATGCATTGTTCTAGTTCAGCTCTTTTTAATGGAGTAATTAGCAGCAGTAGGAAGGTTATTTTCCCGCCACTGACTCCTGCAACAAAGTCTGTTTGTCACAAAGCCACTTCTGTGGTTTTCCTGGGTTCTTCCGGAGTACTTAGAGAAGACGAAGTCCCTTCCAAAACAAGGCTGGTTTTAGTAAACAACACAACTGTGGGAATGTTTGGTGTGTTGTTGGTGGCTGGCTTAATTGGCCTCACCTGGCCCAGTTAGTCTGGGGGGGTGGGGCTACAAGCCTGTGGTGCATTGGCTAATCAGTGCGCCACAGGTTAAGTCAGCCACCAGCACACACACCAAGGAGAGCTCTAGCATGCTAGCTAGCACCTTTACATCTGCTCCATACCATTTTCTTCACCTACAACTTCACAATAAACCGGACTTCAAACACCACAACCCGCCTGTGTCCTTGGAGGAGCCCCGAACTAAAGTCACTATCGTGGCATTGTGGCAGTGACTACGCTACAACAACTCGCTATAGCGTTGCGTTTAAAGGACATGGCTACGTAATAATACAGGTAGTCGCTGTAGTCCGTCGGGTTGAGGAAGAGCGCACAGGTTATTAAATAGCATTCTGTTAATTGTACTCATTCGCTACAGCTGCGTCACATTCCAGGCATTCCACTCCCCCTGTCATTGCCTGCCAGCGCTAACCACGCCCCCTCATGGCTCACAACTCCATTAAAACACGTGGCATTATTAAATACACCATGTGTCTCTGATCTTAAATGTCTCAGTTCATAGAGATGAAGACAAGTGGAGCTTAACACGGAACCATCTACGGAACAAACTATTCAATCATAATTATACGACATAAGAAACACGTGGCGGATGGTGCTCTACGCATGTCTCACTGTGATGTCACCGGGCCTGCTGGCGTCACCCACCTGCTCAGCCTGCTGGCCATGTGTGTCTGGGTCGGCCTGTGCCAAAGTGGCTCACTGGCTCACCGGCTCAGCGCCCGCAAGGCCTTCTGCAGATTTACTCCGTTCCAGCCTCCCGTGCAATTGCCAAGTGTGAGTGAGTGTTCCAGGAAACCCAGCGGAACATACTAGACACGCAGGGAGTATGTTTTGTGAGAGTATGTGGATCGAGGTGCTCACGCAAAGAGCTTCACAGCCAGGCAGCATTTTCTAAGAGCGAGGCTAAACTACAAGGATAACACAGACAGAATGGCCTGGAGGGATGGTAAACCAGGAGTCATGTAACGGTAGGCGTGAGGAGGAATATTGATATCGGTGGTGTTGTTCCTCATGAAGTGGGACTGCAGCTAAATATATTTGAATCAAAGAACAATAAAAGATAATGCTAGGAAGGTATCCTTAACATACTCATAATCTTCAATGGCTGTCATTAAATCAGGAAGGAAGCATCAGCAATGGGCAAATAGCTGCTATATTTTACACAGTTAACATGAGTTGCCTTTAGATTGAATCCAATCAAAAATAATACAATCACTTATGCTATGTTATATTTACAACCACCAATACACAATACACAATAAACAGGACCCCACAACCCCACACAAAATACACAAAATGCTAAAACGCCATATTCAGTGAGTCCATAGTATTCCTTGAATACTACTTTCTAATATTTATGCTTCTGAATATTTGCTTCGACTTTGGCAGGGTTACCGTGGTATCTCCGAGGGGGCAGGGATCACCTGCTGTTTCCATGGCTACATCAAATGGTTAAACTTGGCCCTCATGCTGTAGTCGTGGCCCTTTTGGTCAGCACATGTTGCAGGCCTGATGGCGGGGTGTGGCTAAAGGGCAGATCACACTAGCGTGGGCACTAGCCAAACCCTTCTTTGCCCTGCAACAAATGCTCGCGGGATATGCTGCAGGAAGAAAACACAGATCTATCAACGGTGGTTCATCATGGAAATACATGTTTAGAGAAGCAGACCGCTTCCCACACCTACTGCCTACACATACATACATACATACATACATACATACGTACATACATACGTACATACATACTGTACGTACATACGTACATACATACATACATACATACATACGTACATACGTACATACATACATACATACATACGTAAGTACATACGTACATACGTAAGTACATATGTACGTACATACATACATACATACGTAAGTAAGTACATACGTACGTATATACGTACATACATACATACATACTGGGGCTGGGGACATTGGGACATTGTTTTACCATGCTACTTACTTGCGCTGTTTAGTGAGCAGGTGAGAGAGTGTGTGCATTAACAATCTATTATCAGCCAATCAGCCAATCAGCTGAGCCATCACCTGATTGGCTCATTGGTTAGCGTGGAGCAAGGCGTTCCCAGCTGCGGGTTTCGGCGCAATTAGTTTAGTCCAGCGTGCAGCTTTATCCTAAATGAATAATGAAACTGCTTATAATCATGGCCTATAAAACTCGATCCAGTGGCCACCAGAAGAACCAATGCGAAACTCAAGGTATGAAATGGCTACTTGTATGACGAATCCAATTCCAATACATACAGGTGCAGCTCAAAAAATGTGAATATCATGAATCTATCACAGATTCTTTACACAGAGTGAAATATTTCAAGCCTTTATTTCTTGTAATGTTGATGATTATGGCTTACAGATAATGAAAACCCAAAATTCAGTGTCTCGGAAAATGAGAATATTGTGAAAAAGATCAATATTGGAAACTCATGGTGTCACACCCTAATCAGCTAATTAACTCAAAACACCTGTAAAGGTTTCCTGAGCTTTTAAATGGTCTCTCAGTCTGCTTCAGTAGGCTACACAATCATGGGGAAGACTGCTGACCTGACAGATGTCCAGAAGACAGTCATTGACACCCTCCACAAGCAGGGTAAGCCACAAAAGGTCATTTCTAAAGAAGCTGGTTGTTCACAGAGTGCTAGCAAGTTGAGTGGAAGGAAAAAGTGTGGTAGGAAAAGGTGCACAAGCAACAGGGATAACCTTCACAAGGAGTGGACTGAGGCTGGAGTCGGCGCCAAGAGTCACTACGCACAGACGAATCCAGGACATGGGCATTCCTAGTGTCAAGCCACTCCTGAAACAGAGACAACGTCAGTGGTCCGAAGTCCTCTTTTCAGATGAAAGTACATTTTGCATTTCATTTGGAAGTCAAGGTCCCAGAGTCTGGAGGAAGAGTGGAGAGGCACAGAATCCACGTTGCTTGAAGTCCAGTGTGAAGTTTCCACAGTCAGTGATGATTTGGGGTGCCATGTCATCTGTGTTTTCTGAAGTCCACAGTCAACTCAGCCATCTACCAGGACATTTTAGAGCACTTCATGCTTCCTTCTGCTGACAAGCTTTACGGAGATGCTGATTTCATTTTCCAGCAGGACTTGGCGCCTGCCCACACTGCCAAAAGTATCAAAAGCTGGTTCAATGACCATGGCACATTACTGTGCTTGATTAGCCAGCAAACACGCCTGACCTGAACCCCATAGAGAATCTATGGGGTATTGTCAAGAGGAAGATGAGAGACACCAGACCCAACAATGCAGATGACCTGAAGGCCGGTATCAAAGCAACCTGGGCTTCCATTACATCTCAGCAGTGCCACAGGCTGACCGCCTCCATGCCACGCCGCACTGATGCAGTAATTCATGCAAAAGGAGGCCCAACAAAGTATTGAGTGCATAGAAATGAACATAGTTTTCAGAAGGCTGACATTTCTTTTTCAAATATCCTTTTTTTTGTATCCTTTTAATATAATAATTTTCTGAGACACAGAATTTTGGGTTTTCATTATCTGCAAGCCATAATGATCAAAATTACAAGAAATAAAGGCTTGAAATATTTCACTCTATGTGTAATGAATCTGTATAATATATGAGTTTCACTTTCTGAAATGAGTGACAAAAAATATTTAACTTTTTCACGATATTGTAATTTTTTTGAGCTGCACCTGTACATTATTCAATAATTCAATACTAATGATTTAGTAAATGTCAAATCCAAAGCAAAGAAGATAACATGATGAAAAAGTCAGCTGTGATACGAGGGCTGTGAGATTCACAGAGCTCTCCCCAGTCGATCGTAATCATTATATTGATATTCACTCAATCAGCACTGTGTCACCTTGGGCAATGTCCGCAGAAAAAGATTGTTAGGGCCGGCAGTAACTCAGGCGGTAAGAGCAACCAGAAGGTTGCAGGTTTGATCCAGGTTCAGGTCCACCTTAGCTAAGTGTGGAGGTGTCCCTGAGCGAGACACCTAACTGCTCCTGGCATTGTTAGTATGGACCATGGGTCAGTATTCGAGAACTTCAGTTAAGTCACCTAGAAGTGGTAAGAAGCACAACTGAACTCTGGGAATTGGCCAATGCCTGATGGGACGGTAAACTTGAGTCCTTCATTACATTTATTGCACAGTTCTCCTGTAGCACATTTGTTCATTTTCTTTCTCCTGCGTTCTATGGGTTGATGGGCTTCTGATTTCTATAGTTTCTTTGTTCACTTTTGTCCTGTTTTTTAAATATTTTCACTTGCGTGTGCAGAATCTTTGTAATCACTCCAACATTGATTGTATGCTCTGATTGTCCTCCACCTGAATTGTGAATGGCTGTGAATAAAAGTGTCTACTAAATGACTTAATGCTTCATCAAATGCCTCGCAGGATCTGTCCCTGTCTGGCCCTGTGTCCCACAAGTCAGTTGAAAGGTACAGTGGGGGATGGTACGTAACTGGTTCGAACGAGCCATTTTAAAGGGATGGGCCGTGCATTTTACTGCTGCTAAATCAGATGTATCTCTCATGCTGTCTTTCTCTCTCTATAGGGAGACTACGAGAACTGCCCTGAGTGTCTTTGATAGCGAGGTCTCAGTGATCACTGAGTAGTAGTGGAGTTTCCTCTCCATAGGTGGGCGGTTTCTCAATTCCCTAAACTAAACAGTAGGCTGAGGATTGTTTTTATTTATTTATGGAGTTAGATACGGCATCAGGTCGCCCCACGCATGTGTGTGACACGTGTGTGTGTGTGTGTGTGTGTGTGTGTGTGTGTCAAGTGCATGTTAAGATATGTAGATGTAAGAGCCATGAAGCTCTCTCTTTACTGAGTCCTGTCGTGTGAGGATATTTTCATTTGGCTGTTGTCTGAACATAGAGCCATGGACAGATGGAAAGCCTGGCTGTGTCCTTTCCAAATCCTACAGGAACGCGTCGTTCTCTCCTCACTACGCACTCAATGTACACTCCACACACAACATGTGGAATGCACATCGTCAACTCGGTGCTTGAATTTTTCATGACACCCACAATGTGACATTTTTAGTAGCAGTATAGCGTGTGCGTATGTATGTGTGTGTGGGTGAGTGTGATGTTGTGGTTGGAGGCTGACATGACCTTGCTCTGTCAGGTGTCCAGAAGCTGTAAATGTACCGGAAAATGGAGGGTGAGGCCGAGTCTCCGCTGGGCCTCCCAGAGGCACTTCAGTGATTTGCTGTCTTTCTGTCAGGATTAACATGTTTAACGACGTCCACTTCCTCATGGCGTCTCTGGGGCCACAGGAGGCGCTTCGACCAATCATGTCGCTGGAGGCGATGTGCATAATTGGCTAAAATGTCAGCTAGCACTCTAGTCAATGCTCCCCATGGTGGGAAGACGAGGTAAAACATCCTGTGTAAAACACCACTGTTCTTATCAAAATTGTCTGTGAGGTTTTCCAATCAAAACCGTGTGGGCTGCGTGCTGTGGAAATACTCCACAGTAGGCATCTCTGTACTTCATTCTCACATGAATGAGTTTCTCTTGGATGGAATATCTCCTTAACGAAATAGGAAACAGGGAACAAAGCGTGACCCGTTTTTGATTTCTGGACCAGGGTCTGTGCCAGGGTTCTTCAAACTCTGCTGTAGCACAGTAGACTGCTGGATTCCAGACTGATATGCTTGTGGAGTGTGTGTGGTTAGAGTCTGGGGGCCAAGTTAGAGTCTGGGGCCTGGTGAGGCTGTACAGCTGTGGTGCATTGGCTAATCACTGCACACAGGTTGAACCAGCTATCACCACACACACTCACTCAAGTGAGCGCTAAGCTGTCAAGCTTGACACCTGCAAACCATCTCATATTGTGGAATAAACCAGTTTCGACATCTATCTGTGTGCCGGTGGCCGAAACTGATTTATATAAGGGGCACGGTGGCACAGTCGGTAGTGCTGTCGCCTCACAGCTAGAAGGTCCTGGGATCGATTCCCACCTGGGACATGGTTGGTTCTCCCCATGTCTTCAGTGCTGGGATTTCGTGAACAGCCCCCTTTCTGTGTGGAGTTTCCATGTTCTCCCCGTGCTCCCTGGGGTTCCTCCATATATATACTGTATATATAACCCCTCTAAAAACATGGAAGAAGACCGTCACCTGACCAGCGGCGGTTGGATCGAGGTGGTCCCCGGGCGCTGCACTAGCTGCCCACCGCTCCTGGCCTGACCGCGGAGGAAGATGGCCATGGATGGGATAAAAGCGGAGGAACAATTTCACGGCGACACCTATGGGGGCGTGTGTGGGGTGGACTGGGAGGGCCGCCGTGCACGGGTGTACATGCATGGTGTGACTGCGACAATAAAGACGGGGGTTGTCCGTCTGCTAATTATTATTATAATCCACATTGAGGTTTCATCTCGCTTTACGTATATTCCATTGCAGCTTAATAATAATTAGCG
>OMOU01092503.1:0-11577 GCA_900312585.1 Malacocephalus occidentalis
TGTGTGTCCACATGCTGACAAGACTAAAATCTCAAAGTAATGAAACCCACCCAAGTGTAGTGTTTTTATGAGTGTGTGGAGAGCAGAACCGGCCAGCGGATAAAATAGACACTCAAAATAAATTATTACTACTACTACTACCACCATGTAGCTTCTGCTACGACTACTACCATGTAGCTGCTACTAGTATGACTGCTACTACTGTACAAAGTTATCATACAAACACACACACACACACACACACACACGTGTGTGTGATATCCCATGTTAACTTCCCAGTGTGTATAGAAGGGTTCAATCACTCCATTAGCTGCTCAGCATGACGTATTGCACTTTAGCATAGCCTGTAATTTCCTGATGGAAGACACATCTCACCGTAGCTATGACAACACATGGACGTAGTGGGGAGACGCCCTGGTTAAACCTCAACGCTATATCCACTTATTCCTGGTCAGGGTTTGGAGGTAGTTGCTGGGGCCCACAATAAGAACTGCTGGGAACTATATCGCTATTTCAGGTCAGTAGCTTCCAGTCCATTATGGTGGAGTGTTATTTTTTGGTAATTTGTGTATGGCCATCATTACAATTATGACAACTATATGATTTGTGTGTGTGCGCGCGCGCGCGTTGTGGGAGCTAGACAACACATGGATATGGTTTCAATCCAGTCACAACAGCTGCGACCTGTCTCCATCTAGTGGACACTAGTTGACATTACGGATTCCCGCAGCTGAACTTTTTATTTTAGTCACTCACTGCATGACATCGCAGATATTTAGGACGCCTACATACCACCAGTGGGCGGTATAACCTGGTGAAGTTAAGTGTGACATTGCTGGGCTGGGTTGTGGCTGGTTTCAGGATATACAGCAGATAAGAATGTGTTGAACAGGAAGGGACACTTGGTGACAATGAAATGAAAAGCACAATGAATAGGATAAAGTTGAACAGCACGAAGCAGCAATTTATTCATCTTTGTATCAAGGATACAAAACTACAAATGATATTCATCAGAACAATGTTGTGTTGTATTTGTTTCTTTTAAAGACAACCAAAAGATGACTGAATCCAAGAAGTGACTCACATTCCCATCAGCGCTCTCAACATGAGACCAAGGAGTAAGCGAGTGTCCAGCACAGAGAATAAACATATAGAGTCGGTTCCCAATCATCTTTTTAAAGGGTTCAATTTTCCCAAAATGGTGCAAAATGTCTGACAAGCACAAACATTTCTTTCTACCAGTTCAAAATGTGAAAGCTAAGTTTGTGTTGAAGGTACACATCTCAGGTAAGGCCGTTTGAATCATTGAAAGCTTGGAATACAGGAACAGGTAAATCAATTGTACAGGTAACAAAACATTTACATGTTGAATATTTTTTTGCCATCAACATACACACACATAATATACACAAAATATACAAACAATGGGGTTCTTCTCCAACATGAAAGCATTTCACAATGAACTCCTGTGAAAAGCTTCGTCTACTCCACAGAACAATGCAGTGTTTTCCCTCAACACGTCTCATGTGTGTCGAGCCTCTCAGTGGATTTATATTCAGGAGCTCTTTAAAAAAAACAACCAATTATTACTAAAACAAGAACACACCCGGGGGCGGGGAACAGGGCTGAAAGTGCAATAAATATTACAATTATAACATTATACAAGCCACCTTTGAAGAAGTGTGAAGTCTTAGTGGTGCCGTCACAGCATGCTCTCCCCAGAGTGGTGAGGCAGAGAGGACTCTGGCGAGTCACTGCAAGAACCCGGTTAGACACGGAGCTTCGGTTCAGAGCCGTTCACTCTGGCCCCCGAATGCGCTCTTCTGTGTAAAGCTGAACTCAGAGCAGAGGAGTTCTTAAGGATATATATTAGAAGTCCAGTCCGGAGAGGTGGGGCAGAGGGCGGGTTCAGTTTCTTTTGCTCATCCGGTATCTACTTCCTCCTCTTGGCTCGGTCCCGCCGCCCCCGGCCGGAGGAGGGCCCCTCGCCGGCAGGACCCTGGGAGCTGTCGGCGGCGGGCCCAGGGGCGATGTTAATCTGGCCCTCCTGGATCTCGCTGCGGGTCTCCGGCGGGAGGTGTTGGATCTGCTGCTGGGTCTCCAGATAGAACAGCACGTCTCTCAGCTGCTCCTGCAGCTCAGAGACGGCCTCGTCCTTACGCTCCCCTGGGACCCAAAACACAAAACACCGCCACAGTGTTGTTGATTTGCAGTCCATCTCACTCTGCTAGTCGACTACAATAAGACAGTAGTGGGAAGTAGTGTCGTGCTGCAGAGATGCACTGGCCTACACATTTCTTTCTCCAGATTTATGAGAACATGTTAGTTTGGTACAGACGCCATGTCCAAAACAATACTCCCCAGCAGTCACAGCCAAAAGCAATAAATCATCACATACTCTCACGGGGCGCTGCCATTGGCTGCCTCCTTACCGCTCTCCTTCCCCTTGCGCTCCTCGGCGGTCAGCTGGGCGTGGAGCTCCGTCTGATTGGCTCTCAGACAGCTGTTCATCTGCTGCTCCTCCTTCAGCTCCAGACTCAGCTTGGAGAGGCGGGCGTTCAGCTGGGTGTACCTGGAACACGGTACACCCAGTTACGTCTGACACTACACTAGAAGTCCTGTATCGTTGTGTACAAAAGTGCTTTTATCTACTGATATTTCTTTTTTCTATGTTTCCGAATGCCTCGTCATAAACCATTGTCTGTCACTGGTAAGTAAAATGATCATCCAAGCATTGAAATCACAATTGATTCCGGTCATGATTTTAAAAAGGACAAGAGATGTGTCCATGTTTATAGTTACTTGACAGGAATGTGTGTGGCTAATGTGTCATTTAACCAACCAAGCCAAAGAGAACCACCTTGTGACAACCGTCGGTGGCAGTATTAGTCTACTTGGTTTTTATATGCATTTTTAGAATTTGTATATTATTACGTTCTGTTTCATGTTCAATGTTATGCACTAATGCCGCAAAAGCACATTCCTTGTTTGTAAAAACTATGACAATAAACCTTTTGATTCTAAGAGGGAAATATGCCACCAGTGGAGATTAGTTCAGTAAAGTAGTAGTACAGTATATGCATGACTATATGTATGTGCGCGTGCGTTTACTGTATGTTTTGCATATACTATTTGTTGTGTGTATACTGTGTGTGTCTGCCTGCATTAGGGCTGGGCGATGTGGGCAAAAATATGATCACCATTTTGTTCTCCATATTGGTCGATTTAGACATTTATAAGGATATATAATTTGACGATGCTGCCAGTTTGAAGAGTATTCTGATGATGACTGGAGCCTGAAGAAAGGTGAGGGTTCAATAGTGTTGGGCGTTGTGGATGTATTAACCTAGTGGGCCTTGTTAGCGCTGAGAGGCCTTTAAGATGCACTCACAGTTCCTTGGCCTCAGTCTGGCTGGCTCTCTTACATCTCCATGCAAGATCATCATTCTCAAAACCCATAATCGCTCATAATCTTATGAGAATAAAAATGATCCTAAGAAAATAATGCACATTGTTTTCTCCCATCCCAAAAGCGTGCTAGCACGTCCAAACATGTATACAGTATATGCTCTATGTATCTGAATAAACTCGCTGCTTCGCTTACAAATCCTGAAACTGAACCTGAACCTGAACTTCAGCCACAGTAGACAACCACTCAAACTGTGCATAACAAATCGTTAAACTTTAGAACATACACAGTTAAATGTAAACATTAAAGTCCAATGTTACATGTAAACATTTAACTGCAAACATGCCTCATCTGCCTTAACAAAACAATATAACTTGACTTGCTCTGTAAATGATTACAATAATGCAAATAAAAATAAAGGCTGCAACTACATATACATAACATATACATAACATATACATAACATATACATAACATAATGTAAACAGTACAACCTTTCCAGAGCTTTCTTTGCTGCCGTCGTAATCAAAATACATTTTATCGCAATCCCGGTTTGAGATTGTTTACCATCCATGTGTATATGTGTGTGTGTGCGTATATGTGTGTGTATGTATGCACATGCGAGTGCACATGTATCCTACTTCTTTTCAATGACCTGCTTCTCCTTGGACAGATCCCCCGTCCTCTGCTCCAGGTTGTCACATCGCTCCAGGGTCTCCTTGAACTTCGCCTTCATGTTACTGATCTGGCCGTACACACACGCACGCACGCACGCACGCACGCACACACACACACACACACGCACACACGCACACATGCACACGTTGTGTTTGCTAGACATCATTGGACTTGCATGTAACTCCACAATAAACATGGCTGCCACTGAATAGAGAAGAGCCGGTCCTTGGGTTACCTCTTCTGCAGTCTCCTTCTCCAGATGGACGATCTTATTTTCCCAGTAGATCCTCTGGGACTCCAGCTGGCTGGTCAGCAGATACGAGTACTGCGGAAAGACAATAATATAAATAATAACACCAATAATAAAGCATATAAAAGGTGTGCTGCGACAGAAGAGGCAAAGAACAGACGTCTTCACCTCCAGCTGCAGAGCGTCGATCTTCTCCGCCTGACAGGTCTCTCCCTCGCACTCAAACTGCACCATCTTGCCATCCGTCTTGCTGGCCACCAGGCGGTGGACGTAGTTATCTGCAGAAGCCCGGCTCACAGTGAGTCAAGAGCCACCAGCACTACTGCCACGGGAGGAGCAGTGAACACCACGCGACTCATCTCACTACAATGGAAGGAACCTCTGTCTGTGTATGCGTGTGTGTATGTATTGTGCGTGTGGACATTGTATTGTGCGTATAATGACATGCTAATGAACTAAATTCACATGCATTTGTGTGTTCCACATATTCATTTACCAATCATTAATATACATTGGCTATATGTGGTACTCAACCAATGAGAACGTATCTCCAGCGTACACAAACAGAATGATATCCAAATCCTACGCTGTACTCCTGTGTGAAAACACAGCCTGAACACACACAATTCTCATCACTTGAGACCAACGGTAACCACAGGCAATCCCTAAGGAAACCACACACACACACACACACATCCCATAATAGCACGGTACCTCCGGCGTAGTCCCACACGCGGTGGTTGGTGAGCTGCATGGCGTACGTGTGCTGCGTCTCCTCAAAGTGCTTGTAGGCGTGGCGGCTGACGTAGCGGCCGCAGCCGATGTGGCCGCAGATCAGGCAGATCCACAGGTTCTGTCGGGAGGAGGAAGAGGAGGAGGTCTGGTGGTTAGGGTTGTAATCCCTGTGACCCAAACGTTTGTGGGTTCGAACCCCGGCGGTGATGTCTACGTTCTAACCTCTTGTGGGCATCCTTGAGCGAGACGCCTCTTCGCCTCTAATTGGAACCGGAAAAATTGTTGTGCCTGCTAATGATTCAATGGAATCACCACCTTCCCTCTCCTAACCCTAGCATGTTTGTACATCTTGGCATTATGAATAGTACTTAGCTTTGTTTAGCATATTGTATGTTCTTAGATGTTGGTAATGCACTCTGAATGGCACGTTCGCTCTTATCCCAGATATTATGCAGGCAACCTGGTTTTGGGAATGTGTGGTGTGTGTTGTTGTTGGCTGGCTTAAATGGCCTCACCTGGCCCAGCTAGAGTCTGGGGGGGTGGGGCTACAGCCTCACCTGGCCCAGTTAGAGTCTGGGGGGGGGGGTGGGGCTGCAAGCCTGGGGTTCATTGGCCAATCAGTGCACTACAGGTTAAGTCAGCCACCAGCACACACACTCGGGAGAGCGCTAGCGGTTAGCACCTGCTCTGTCCGCAACCAACTATAAATTCTGCACTAAACCGGATTATTCACCACCATCCTGCCTGTGTCCTTTGGAGGAGACCCAGAAAAGCCTCATGTGTGTGGCATGTAGCACTGAGTATGCTAAACTAGTAATTATGAAACTCCTTATATTAGCCTTGCAACTATGAATGCTCAAACAAATGTTTATCTTTATGTACCACAGCGATACATTGCTGCGATACAATGTACTCTTTGCAAGTCACTAAATGCCCTAAATGTAAACATAAATAATATAAGAGAGGGAGATATACTATCACAGATTTGTTTCATATACTGTATATATATATAGTTGGGTCCATAAATATTGGGACATCGACAAAAGCATCTATCTAACCATCTTTTTGGCTCTATACACCACCACAATGGATTTGAAATGAAACGAACAAGATGTGCTTTAACTGCAGACTTTCAGCTTTCATTTGAGGGTATTTACATCCAAATCAGGTGAACGGTGTAGGAATTACAACAGTTTCTATATGTGCCTCCCACTTTTTAAGGGACTAAAAGTAATGGGACAAACTAACAATCATAAATCCAACTTTCACTTTTGAATACTTGGTTGCAAATCCTTTGCAGTCAAATACAGCCTGAAGTCTGGAATGCATAGACATCACCAGACGCTGGGTTTCATCCCTGGTGATGCTCTGCCAGGCATCTACTGCAACTGTCTTCAGTTCCTGCGTATTCTTGGGGCATTTTCACCTTCAATTTTATCTTCAGCAAGTGAAATGCATGCTCAATCGGATTCAGGTCAGGTGATTGACTTGGCCATTGCATAACATTCCACTTCTTTGCCTTACAAAACTCTGGTTGCTTTCGCAGTATGCTTCGGGTCAATGTCCATCTGCACTCTG
The DNA here is from genome assembly GCA_900312585.1 of Malacocephalus occidentalis. Classification (NCBI taxonomy): domain Eukaryota; kingdom Metazoa; phylum Chordata; class Actinopteri; order Gadiformes; family Macrouridae; genus Malacocephalus; species Malacocephalus occidentalis. Next base: position 6,651 of record OMOU01092503.1, read on the forward strand.
AAGTGCCGTCCAATGAAGCATTTGGCTGAACATGAGCAGATAATGTTGCCCGAAACACTTCAGAATTCATCCTTTGTCAGCAGTCACATCATCAATAAATACAAGGGAACCAGTTCCATTGGCAGCCATACATGCCCACGCCATGACACTACCACCACCATGCTTCACTAATGAGGTGGTATGTTTTGGATCATGAGCAGTTCCTTTCCTTCTCCATACTCTTCTCTTCCCATCATTCTGGTACAAGTTGATCTTTGTCTCATCTGTCCATAGGATGTTGTTCCAGAACTGTAAAGGCTTTTTTAGATGTTGTTTGGCAAACTCTAATCTGGTCTTCCTGTTTTTGAGGCTCACCAATGGTTTACATCTTGTGGCGAACCGTCTGTATTCACTCTGGTGAAGTCTTGTCTTGATTGTTGACTTTGACACACATACACCTACCTCCTGGAGAGTGTTCTTGGTCTGGCCAACTGTTGTGAAGGGGTTTTTCTTCACCAAGGTAGGAATTCTTCTGTCATCCACCACAGCTATTTTCCGTGGTCTTCCGGGTCTTTTGGTGTTGCTGAGCTCACCGGTGCGTTCTTTCTTTAAGAATGTTCCAAACAGTTGATTTGGCCACACCTAATGTTTTTGCTATCTCTCTGATGGGTTCGTTTTGATTTTTCAGCCTCATGATGGCTTGCTTCACTGATAGTGACAGCTCTTTGGATCTCATATTGAGAGTTGACAGCAACAGATTCCAAATGCAAATAGCACACTTGAAATGAACTCTAGACCTTGAATCTGCTGCTTGTAAATCAGATAATGAGGGAATAACACACACCTGGCCATGGAACAGCTGAGCAGCCAATTGTCCCATTACTATCGGTCCCTTAAAAAGTGGGAGGCACATATAGAAACTGTTCCTACACCGTTCACCTAATTTGGATGTAAATACCCTCAAATTAAAGCTGAAAGTCTGCAGTTAAAGCACATCTTGTTCGTTTCAATTCAAATGCATTGTGGTGGTGTATAAAGCCAAAAAGATGAGAATTGTGTCAATGTCCCAATATTTATGGACCTGACTGTACATTGTCCAAATTGACTCAAGGAGGGGGTAGCCTGTGGCCATCGGGGTTCGAACCCAGAATCTTTTCGGTTGCGAGTTAAAACACCCAAACCACAACAGAAATCTTCCCCACCGTGAGCAGATTCCAATGAGTGTGCATGGAGGATTCTTGTCCACCCCTATTGTAAGAAACATTTAACTGCACAGCAAAGAGGTGTCTCGAGGCCATACGGGCATTAAGAAAATATCTCGACAGCACAATCCAGCAATAGTCATCTTTGACATAATGTCAACACTGTTATTTCTTCCCATTCTGTTAATAAATGCAGTTTGTGCAGCAATATTGCACCTTTAATGATTGAGTTTTGTTTACCGCTTGCATGTTGACCAGAGTATCTGTGCCACAGCCTCACTATGTAGTCCTCCCAGTGGATCATCTTCCCCAGCACGAGCATCACAGGGATGGTGGGAAGGCCCATTAACAAGAACAGAGGGTCCGCTCTCTCCATCACATACAAACCCTTCTTGTGGCCCACAACCTTCGGGTCCAAATATGAAGACAAAACCAATGAATTACAAACCAACAAACACATGTTCATTCTGTTGTTGGTCATGGTGTGTGTCAGTGTCAGGGGCTCTGTGTACCTGCATGACAGTCACAGCCCCATAGGTGACAGCAGACCAGTACACGGTCCCGAACACCACGCCCACCGCGACAAATGGACTGACCCGGGAGATAGCCTTGTCTACATGCTGGAGGAAATATACCAAGGGTCCTGCGCAGGGGGAGGGGGGCAGAGCAGTCAACATTGAGTCAAAAGAGGCTGATAAAGACCAGCCTCTTTTGAGGCTGGTCAAGTACATTTTTAATACAGTCCAGTAAAAAAAATAAAAACATTGTCATGCTGTCACAAGAAATAGCCTAAGTCAAAGATGGCAGTTGCCTTTCGAACATATGTAAAGTACTTTCTTGTCTAAACAACCACTGCATACAAGTTGCTAAAGATTGAAACAAAAAGTGACAAAAGCTTTCTGACTGACATAAAAAACAAATTTGACAGCACCAGTGTGTGTGTGTGTGTGTATCTTTATTCCCCTTATAATGTATTTCTGGTTTACAATTAGACTGGCAAGGTTGGGTGTCTCTGCATGCTTAATGGACAGACCAAGTAATACCAAATACTGATTGTGTGCATTCCACTCACCCATCTTAGGGAACACAATGCGGTATTCGGTGCCACATTGAGGGCAGCTCACTGGTCCTCCGTTGTTCCCCTTCTGCTTCTCATCCAGCCACCGTTGCAAACAAGACTGATGGATCCATTTCGTGCATCCTTTACACCTGCACGGGTTAACCCACTCCGCAAGGCCATCTTCTCTCTCAGTGGCAAAGCACACCCAACAGTGCCTACACAGAGCAACGCACAGAGACACAGACAACATAAAAAACCGCACAAAATACCGTATATATACACACTAATTATATCTACAAATAATGTCTTTTTGGAACTGAACGAACAGCATCAGCGAGGGGAACTTACTTTTCCGGTACCTCTTCCACCACTGCTGGACAGGCCATTATTTCAACACCGGAGCAGAAAGAAGCGTTCACCGTTCACAAGTCTCATCACAACCTGGCAACCCAACACCACAATGAAGTTTCACAGATTACTCTCAGTACAAGCGAAAACACGTTTGAGTCACCCACCCACATAGACTCTACCGTGATCGGTTTCTAACTTTGTTTATACGACGTTACGTTCACACATCAAGTCATAATACACCGCACGTCAGCTCGTACAATAGCAAGCTAGCATGTCCTATAAACAATGAAGGTTAGCTAGCATTATCTATGTTACAAAAACAAGCCTGCGGCTGATCTACAAATGTAAGATACAACACACCGACTCACCCTGGTAGATCGCCGAGCCGAATAGAAGCGTAGTTCTATTCGGCACAAGTCTGCGCGTATCAGGCTGGCGAAATATCGCAGTTGTTATAAACATTGACTACCATATATACAGGGGTATTATCTTGGACTTCACTCTCGTCTCTGATTTCACGACATGTGATTGGTCAATGGGCTGGTTTTCAGTTTCCTCTAATAATAGTCACAGCTTTGCGACTTTACGTAAGCTACGTTAACGTAACGGCTAATACAAGCTACGTTATGTACGTCCCCACACGCCAAACACCATCCAACCTTCATTGTTTGAGTGCGGTGAAATGTGCTTCAAAACCGACATGGCGAGTAAAAATAAGTATTCACTTGACGGATCATGCAGACTTTATCGTTAAATAGTCAAATATGTTCACAGAAAGTTTCCAACAACCCCACACAACCCCCATATTCTCCTCCTCTGCCCTATGAATATCAACCTTTATTGATAATGTGTGGCCACTAAACAATTATTTAATCTTTATTGAATGTATTTAATAATTATGTAATCGATTTCTAGCTATCTGTCAAACATCCTCATTAGTCTGGTCTTGCTAAAGGCGCAACACCTTGTATTCATTATTTACAGGTCTTAGTTGATGGTTTTTATGTAACTCTATCATGTAATAGTGTTTTGAGAAACTAAAAGCAATACCATTCAACATCCACATCGACAGAGACAGACACGGATGTACATTAATTAGACAGCTTTCTTGGGGATGTGGGATTTGACAGTGAGCACATGGACGTCAATGTAGAGCACTGTGGTTGGCTGTTCCGTGCGTCAGTCAAATCACGCTGCACTAGGTTGTTGTGGTAGGCTGGCCCAAACGGCGAAGGAGCGGCGAGCAGACACCCGAGTCCACTGTACTGGGACGTTTTTAATGATTATAACGCCAAACTGGAAAGGAAACCAAACGTATTTTTGTAGAAAAACATCTTAAATAACTATTCCGGCATGGAGTCTTATGACATTTTAGCTAACCAGCCCGTTGTGATTGATAATGTAAGTATTGATGATGTCATTCATCCACACCCTAAACGAGGCCGCTAACGCTAGCTGGTTATTGTGTTTTCTCTGCTAGCGGCTTTTGCACACCGGTTCCAATATTACCCTTTTTGCTAGTGCACAACCCCTTCGGCCCCTTAACGTTTAGTTGCAAGTGTTGTATATTGATGAACTACAAGGATTGACAAAGCACCAACGTGAGCTCACCCATGGCTGCTAGCGCTAGCAGATGCAGTAGTCTGGTTAGTGCTAGCTAGCTAATGTTATGTAGAGATGACATGAGATGCAGAGATGATAGGTTTATCTTCACCATCACACAAAGATATTGTATGTAATGTTGATGCCTGTCACACGATGACGAGGGGCATTCATCTATAAATCATACAATTGGACAACACCGGCGCATTTCGGGTTATCTTTTGTAATCTTTGCCGTCCTTGGCTTGCTAAATCTTTCTGAGTATGTTATGCAGAAGGTGATGTTGTACAATTGAAGACTATGCGATTTGAAAAAAGGGACCATGGTTCTGGCTGATGACTGCTAGTGGCCCGAGGCTGCGTCTTATGACCACCCTGAGTCCTTTAGCTCCTTCACAGACACAAATAAACTGACATAATCTGTTCCCTTCCCACTATCCATTCACTATCGTTTAGTTCACTAAACAAGCACCTTCACACAGTTTTCCTGTTTTTCCTTTTCTTCCCTTCCTTCTAGGGTTCTGGGGTTATTAAGGCTGGGTTTGCTGGTGACCAGATTCCAAAATACTGCTTCCCAAACTAGTGAGTGACTTCCCGAGCAACTGTTCCTGGGAGCAACACTTCATTGACTAATTATGCATGGCAATAATAATAAAATGATGAGTAAGTGTGTGTGTGTGTGTGTGTGTGTGTGTGTGTGTGTGTGTATTTGTGTTTGTGTTCCAGTGTGGGAC